>UZAN01039655.1:96203-108999 GCA_900618425.1 Echinostoma caproni
ACACACTAACCCCGTAACCGAGCGTCTCGTAAAAATGTTAAGATAAACATCCCCGGTTTATGGACTTTGTGAGAAGTATTTCCTTGCATGTGGCATTCTAACTGGTGAGGGATACTTAAATCGTATAAAGTTTTCCCTGTTCTCACTTCTGCTTTCGACCAGTTGATCTCACGTTCTAAACCGCTTCATAAAAGGTTTGAAAATTTCAAGATAAAAGAATAAGATTTTCGTAGCAGTAGCAGTGGTAGTAGTAGTAGTTTTTGTTATAGTAGTAGTGGTAGTAGTAATAGCAGTTTTATTATTATTATTAATAGTAGTAGTAGTACTATTAGCAGTAGTTGTAGTAGTAGTAGTAGTACTAGTGGTGGTAGTAGTAGTAGTAGTAGTACTAGTAGTGGTAGTAGTAGTAATAGTAGTAGTAGTATTAGTAGTAGTGTGGTGATTCGGATCTACGAGATCACGCCTGCCCTGGAGCAGCGCGGTACAGTTTCCGGACATTGGTAGTCAATCAACCTTGAGCGCTGATGCCAGTAGCACGTGCACAGCCTCCGGATACCCGTCATTGGTGGACCGTTCCAGCCAATCAAATACAATGCAGAGAAGAGCAATATGACGCAAGATGTGATGCAATATTATTGGTGGGAACTAAGGTAGCCAATGATCTTTTCTTGTGTACATATATATTCACTTTCATTTCCTTCAATAAACGACTTTGTGATTCGCCTGTCTTGTGGCCTTTTTCCGCGCGTCTCGATCCTGCGGGTTATTACGAGTTCGAGCCATTGCGGTCCAGTGCCATCGGTTCTCTAATTCGTGTTCCGTGATTCCTATTGCGTAGTTCGTGCCCTGGATTCTGTGCGTAATCGCACTACTACTACTACTTCTACAACCATTACAAGTAGTAGTAGTAATAGTAGTATTAGCAGTAGTGGTAGTAGTAGTTTTATTAGTAGCAGTAGTAGTAGTAATAGTAGTAGTGGTAGTAGTAATAGTAGTATTAGTAGTAGTGGTAGAAGTAGTAGTATTAGTGGTAGTAGTAGTAGTAGTAGTAGTAGTAGTAGTAGCAGTGGTAGTAGTGGTAGTAGTAGTTTTAATATTGGTATTGGTAGTAGTAGTAGTAGTATTAGTAGGAGGAGGAGGAGGAGAAGTAATAGCTGCTTTTGTTGTTGCGGACACACATGAAGTTTGTTTCGCTCACAAACCAAAAGGTTACCTACCTGACCTAGTATGCTCAAGAGCTTACCGGAATGGTTGGAAACGCGTGAAGGTACTCTGTTTGAAAGCATGAATACGTAAGAGACATGGTTTCCAGAGTTGCCAAACTTATCCGGATAACAGATTGAAACTTTGAATTATTTTGCATGATTGCAATCATTAAGGTTACGTAATCACTGGTCGAAATGATTGTCACTACACGAAGTCACAACACAGAAGCATTTCACACACGAACTGTTGGCTTGTTGTGATACCGGTCAAACTGTTGTCTCCTGGTTTCCTTTTTATCTACTGTTTCCACTCTGTCCACGTGGGAGATACCTCTATCTTTCAACAAATGCTTCAGTTTATTCTTTTGAATTACATAACGGAGTAAATTTGCGCTAACTGCGATCACCTGTATAAAGCTATTGCGGCTCGCGAATCATTACCCCCGGAGAGAAGTTTGATTGTGGTACTCAAACAATCAACACGTTTGTAACTGAAACCCTACCTATATATATCTGTATATTAATAACTGAGAACAAGAACGAATTTCGTGTATTTTGCCGCATCAGTATTCCGCTTGACTTCACAAATGCTTATACACGACTTAGATATAGTGGACGTGTAATGAAAACATTCTCCGGGCTCTCGCAGCCCAGCAGAGTGGACACAAATGCGCGACAGGATGTCCCTCTGCTCGTATTCTCGCATCGGGAGACGATATGAGGCCTTGCGGGCGAAGTGCGACGGCGAAGAACGGTGGCAGGGATGCGGGACACGTGTTGTCGATGAACCACTGACAGACGGGTCTTTTATTGGTCGGAGTTGAAATGAAACCTGCAAGGTAAAGCAAACAATATGCTATGAATCAAAATGGTCTAGTGAGATACAGGCACTCAGGATAAAATACTAATGGCGCGGTTGCCAAGCCCTACGATTTTTTTCTTTGACGGCATAGTCCGAAATATGGTTAACCTCGATTTCCTTGTTAGTTTCTTCTTTCTTATATTCCCCGGATGATTGATTTTAAACGAAATGAGTGCAATGATTTGTCGAGCAGTGGAAGCAACAAACCAGGCAATCACGAAGATCTAGAGTGTTGAAGTTTAATTACTCCCAACAGGAACATAACACACTGATAGGCTGCTTGAAGTTTTGAGTCAAATGATAGCAGAGAAGCATATTTCCAAATTTATTTATTTATCAATGACAAGGTTCAGATCTGTGGAACCGCAGCACTCCCGTACCGGTGTCCTGAAACTATTAATCGCTATCACCAACTAGTCTTTCCTCAGTGATGTCTTTCGGTCCTCCATACGACAGTAGCTCACCACACTTTGTATACAGCCTGTTTTGGGTAATTAATGTTTCCGTCGGTAGGCTTGTCATCTCCCTGTATTATCCGGATCGATCAATTTACAAAGAAGCAATTTCCGCCGGTAATAATTTCATTACGTTAATAGAAGTAGTTCTTCGTTTGTGTGAAGTGAGCTTCTGTGACGAGTCTATTCAGATAAACTCTTTTACAAAATTATCTCATCAAACATCTTTGTTATGTCCATCTATTTTTGTGATCTGTGAAAGTTACAGATTTCCCACTTAAAAACTGTCACAATATTTAAGATATAGATTGGAAATTTGGTTCTCTAAGTTTCCAGTTATGAATAACTTGTAACAGTTCACTGAGGTTATCACATACTTGTTTTGGGATTTCAGCAGTCAAAAACGAATGACACCCTTTGGAGTTCACAGAGCTAATCTGCCATACTTCTCTTCCTCTGTCTCTCTGTCGGTCCGTTTGTCTGCCTATCATTAATTTGAGTGTACTAACTAGGAGACTGATTCATGGTAGTGAAACAATCAATAGTAAAGATTTAGATACGACCGCGGTAGAAATGAAAGCAACAAATAACGTAACTATGCGGCGGCTCTTTTGAGGTTTTCAACTAGGACCGTGCTGGAACTCCCCGAATGACCAACAAACCCTCCGTTTCGCTCCCCTAAACGCAGACGGGACGAATGTTTAGCAAAATATCTGTGAACATTATTCAAAACCGATCATTGCACAGCACTCTTTTTGTGGTGCCCACCTATGTTGATTACTATTGGAGTAAAATATCATGGATGGTACGAACAGATTTTCCTCCACAATCGTAAAACACATCAAGCAATGAATGAACAAAATGCCGAGTGGGTTTAATTTTAATGAAACATTTAAAGCATATTCTAAATATAATTCTAACCGTACTTGCTACTGAATATCATTTGAGTTGGCGATCATGCAGTCTCAGTAGCATGCACCTGTTCAGAAACGTCGAGTTTCAGAACCCGTAACTGGAACTCAGCTTCGATGGTTAACAGTTTTCTTGCCGTAAAAATCAGCATTACACACACAAGAGCAACCTATCTGTCATGTCAAGTTCCATCTTCTAGGCTATTCGTCTTTAGTCCTTCCAACATTTATAACATTCTCAATTGAGTAATGAGAAATAACGATTCTGATTAAATTTCTCTATTCTGTAGAACCCTTGGAGTTGTTTCATACATTCGGTGGTCGATATTTTCACAGAATTACCAAAATTATTGCCAGGAATACCATGTTTGTTGAATTGTACTGGTTATTTATTTGTTATCAAAAACTTTTGAATCATGATTGCAAGCAAAAGCGATACTCCTCCACTAACCTGCTTACTGTTCAAGAATAATGGACCAGAACAGTCTACGAAGAGGAGGTGGTGGATGTGATTTATCTCGACTTTTCGAAAGCATTTCATGGGATAAGTCACCAAATTTTGTTACAGAAGCTCTAAAATTACGGTATTCGGAATTTAGTGTTTCATTGGATTAGAGCATTCCTCCGACAACGGATCATATCAGTTTGTGTTTCTGATTCTCTATCCGGATCTATCAACGTTACTCGCGGTGTTCCACAAGGGTCTGTACTCGGTCCCCGTCTTTTCCTCGCATTCATGAATGAACTACCGAATGTGTTAGGTCCAAAAGCAGCACTGTTTGCAGATAACGCCAAAATCTGGAATACAGTAACAGATCCTGATGGCTCGCTCACACTTCAGGAAACAGCTTATCAATGATCTAAGGAGAATGACATTGAATTCAATGTTTCTAAATGCCAATTCCTATCCCTAAGCCACAAGAATAGATTTTTGTATTTTCTCGGGAATCAGCAGTTACCACAGACTTCAAGTGAAAAGACTGATATACAGTTGTTCAAGAGGACTTAAGCTGCCCGATCAATTGCGCTAAGGCTTCGTCCGCTGCTGCAAAGGATGTCGGTTTGCTTAGGCGAGTCTTTGGTCGGTTCGAGTAAGCGCTGTTCCAACGTTTGCTATCAGTGCACATTCAACCTTACACAGAGTACGCCATCTAAACTCGAAACCCATGATTGCAACGTGATCGCAAGATGCTTGAGCGTCCACAATGGATTATCACCAAGATGGTCAAGGGATTGCATTATCTCACCTATGAGGAGAGATTACGATCAGTGGGACTATATTCTGCTCAGTACTGCCGAATTCGGGGAGACTTGATTTTGATGTATCAAATACTGCAGAGACCAAACCATCCATTTCGGCCGCCATACATGTTATCGAACAATGAACACCTTGGGGAACACTATTCCAAGTTACTGATTCCAAAGCGTCCACTGGAATGCCGGTGCCAATCTTTCGCAGTCGGAGTATTCACATGAAGTATGTACTTGGAACACCCTTCCATCTCACGTCGTATGCACAATAAATATAGAGTCTTTCAAGCGTAGACTCAATGAAACCGTATTGCATGTCTTATTCATACACAACTAAAAAAAGTAAATTTATTGAAGAACACATTATCTCTTCTCTCATACCTGGAACTTCACGCGACAATGGTGTTTTCGCCGAGAAACGAGTCAATTGTGCAAATATTCTATGGGGTCAAAAGAGAAGCATGAGCTTGTAAGTAATTCCCATAATAAAACTTTGACTTTAACTTCAGTCAATAAAACGGGAAATCATATTGCACATAGATTATTCTATTCTATTTTCACCCGCAAAATTCTGAATTGGTTTTGTCTTTTTGTTTAAATAACGCCCTTAAAAAATAGGTCGTATTTACAGTGAGGATCAAGGAGTTTCTCAAGGAGTACGATTCACACGAGAACAATAGCCCATAGGCCATTTTTATCTATATCCTCACAACTGCTTTCAAAGGAGAGTCATTGTCCTCGTGGGGACCGTTCTGCTCAGAACGTAGCCAGACAGTATTGACTTAGTAATAGCATGCTCGGAGCGAACGATTCCTGTGTTTCCATTACCAAATCTGGTTCATTTATGCATACGTCGGAAACCCTCGTGCAGATTGCTAGGTTACAAAATAGAGCGCAAAAAGTTTTCAGCGGCACGATAACCTGTTATTCTTTGTTTGAGTTACGTTGCTCTTCTGGCATTGATGAACTGAATCAGGTGGTTTCTGCATATAAACCAAACAATTCTATTGATTATTCTGTTCTCCTCTGATGCAGAACAGGATCCTGAGAAAGCAAACATTGTTACTCATAGTCAATCTCCTACCGTGTTGTGTTCATGAACAGTCACATTCTCCATTAATTTCCCGTTGATTGGTAAACCCAAACTAACCGTATCTGTGATGATGTACGTCCTGATTATGTCATACCTAGCATTCCTACACCATAAAGCAAACGCAAATTCATTGAAGCCTGTATGTGATCTTTTCTCCATGAAACGATTCAATTGTACAAATATCCTATGGGGACAAGAGGAACATGAGCTTGTAAGTAATTCTCACAATAAAACTTTGACTTTGGCTTTGTATTTAGAAGCGAGGGAAATATTTGTGGTGATCGACAGAGCATTGTGCAGGACGAAACAACTGTTCAGTGCACTTTGTCGACCATCAAAAATAGTGTCCTCGAGTCCAAATGCATTGAAGTAGTGGGATAATAATGATCAGGGGTGCCTCTGAAAAATCGAGTGAACTAATGCAAACTTGATACTGTAAATATAATAAAGACTTTCGTTGATTGGAGCTATCACGATCATTGGAGGCCGGTACGGCAACCTTGTCATCTGCACACTTGACCGCAATAGAGTTGGGTTTGAGGTCAAGTTCAGTCAGTCAAGGAAAGAAATAAGTTAGCACCAGGACCAAGTTCCGAAATTTTTAATACTACAAATCTTAGAGAGAAAAATTAACCAGAACATTCAACAAGTCAACCTCCAGACTGATAGCAAATGAGAATTTCATGGGTAAATGACCCAAAGGTATTACCAAAATTCAATAAAAATCTCAACGAATTTGATTGGAACGCTTAACCAAAGAAAAGAGTGTAGAGTGAACAACGTGTGCAACGGGATCATGAGTAGCGAAGGGAATAGGTTCATGCAGATCAGCTGGCACTACGGAACAAGTATAAGGTAAACGATTTAAGGAACGTTTGAACAAACTGGTGGATATTTAAACCCCTTACACACATACCCCCAAATTGTCCAGAATTACGAAATTTCTTTGAAGGCACGGCCTATCTGTTGCTGCTAGTTGAATTAATTACCATCTAATCCGCTATACTTCCTTGTTACTGTTTCGATGGATGTCCGATGCTCGGTCTCTCTAAACACTCGGACTGCCCGGGATACCACAAGTTACGCATCACTACACCGGAAGTATCTCATTTAATCAGACCGCATTCGTAAACTTTACGCTTGGTGTCTCAGTCTCAGCCTTGCGTTATGAATGCAAGAGAAGACACTAATTTTTGAGAATGATTTTCGGGAAATCGATTTTACTGATGAAATGCACTAATATAAATTTCACGCTTTGTTTGCCAGGTGTAGCAAGATATATAAATGAACGTAATGGTATATATACATATAATTGTATAAATAAACTGAAAAAATGAATCAATATTTCTTACTTTCTTTTTGTTTGTTAATTAAATTTAATGTACAGTAAACTTTCAGAAAGGAGATCGCGTCCAAACAAAAGCTATCTGAGGAAATACGGAAAATCGGAATATAAGCAATGATGATTGGGTTCGAACTCGGAACCTCCATGTGGTTATTTTCCGGATCTTACCAATCAACCACCGTCGAGACATACCAGACGGTCTTTCTCATCCCGAATTGAATGATACAACGTAACTATAGGATTTTTCAAATGCAATGGGTCTCATGGCTCCAAACTGGAAAGTATTGCTCGGTCACGTTGTAAATACGATTATAAATCTGCTCAATTGCTGACTCCAATTGATGCTCATCTAGTTTTACACACTCCATTCTCCCAGAAATCCTAAACAAATGAAAGTAAATTCAATTGAAGAACGTCATTGAATAAACCGACGATCTGCTATTCGCACTGAATAACTATTCACTTTATATTGTAGCAAATTTGTAACTGCGTAACTAGCTTCCTGAACCGACTTGGCGATGGATAACTTCTCCGTGCATCATAATAGAATTGCATTATATTCCCTCTGAGTTGAATCCTTTACGTCGAAAAGAATCTTCTTACTCCACTCCATCTCTCATTTAACTGGATTTCTGAATTTCCAATCAACTTAATTTGAAAAGCACAGAATACCGTTGTTCTTTATGTTTCGCAGACATGCTTGAGCTTGTCCACCGTTTTCAAGGTGTACACCGGCATTCAGATGCATGGGTTTTTGCAACTTTGCCGCACGTCTGATCTTTATTGATGATTATTCTTTGCAGCCCGTTTTTTTTCCTTCTGAACGTTTCTCACAAACCCATTTTATGCGCTTCGAGAATCCCATTTGCCTTGATTCTCCATAGATTTCAGGCTGGTATTTTTCACATGAAGACTTCGCTGTCCGTCCATCAAGTACCGTTTTATCTTCAAATTAGAGATGGGAACCCTGATTCACAATTCAACCATAACATTGAATTTATATGAAGTTATGCAGGAGTTGATTTGTTTTTTATGCTGAATTCGTCGTGTAAATGAGGCGTGACTTGATTTTTGCTAGATCACAAATCATGGTGCACTGCTTCAGACACTTGAAATTTATTTGATTCTCTGTCATCACTGGTTCAGTTAGAAATTGGCTATCTCTGTCTCCGTTCAAAGAGAGAAGGAGTGCTAAAAAGACTCTTTAGTTACACTAATCAAAATAAATGTAGTTTTCACAAGTAAACTTGCAAAACCGCATAAAAATCCAATAAAATTGGGTGGACAAGAATTTTGCGCACCGAAATTCATTCCTGAGAAATCGCATAAAAAACCGATGTGTGTGCTAAACTCAACAGTATGTCTCACGATAAAATGCAATAATAACTCCATTGATGCCACCCATTGGTTATTACCAATGGTGTAAATGTTGAAAATTCACCCATCCGGGTGCATAAAGCTAATAGTCAAATCAAGTCAAGTTAAGAGTGCACTTTATTCACCCAATGTGGACAGAATTTTCAGTGAAAAGAATGTTACTGCTTTTGGTTTGGCATTGCGCGCTATTAAAAATGAGCTTTAAGATATGACAAATAGTTACTGAGATGATGATGAATCGGACACCGAGAACGCGTAAAAAATGTAAAGAAAATTTCAACGTGGAAATTTACATTAGACTGTGCATAAGCTCGTTTGATATTCACCCCCTAGAAACCAGAAAACGTGAAAGGTAAGATACAACGGAGTTGTGAAAAGCAGTGGCACGAGTACATGAAGGTTTAAATTTATTGCGCGTTACGGAAGTTGAAATGGAGCTATATAGAGCCGTGTGTAAGGGATGTGACGCATCAAACAAGATGGAGTCACACAGACGGTCACACGCATTCAAATGTTGATTGACAATGGAATCAACCAGCTCCTCATGAGATACAGCTCCATATCTAGAGATGCTTTTCAGTGAGCGTCTAATTAGTATACAATCCTTAGACAGTAGATGGGAAAAGATAACAGGAGAGCACTAGGTCTAATAGCATAAAACACATGAGAAAATAAATTTAGAAATGATATACAGTGGCACCCTCAGATGCCGAGGGCGTGCAATATGAAGGTCAACTTTCTGACTTTAAGAACTGCTTGTTCTACGTGATAGGATCATTTGATTTTAGCAGACACAAAACATACAAGATATTTCAAGTGTTTTGACCTTCCAACTTTTAAGTTATTGATCCAGATATTGGGAACAGATGATCCGGAAAGAGCCAATGGCCTACGGTCAATGGAAAACAAAACTTCAATGCATTTATTGGGGTTTAAAGAAAGGTTAACACCATCGGACCATTCAGAGATGGAACTTACGGTTGATTGAAGGCGGTTAGTTGAAGGGTTGTTGTCTTGAGATACCCCACCAACTACTGTGTCATTGGCCTAGTTAAAAATAAAAAGATTTGGGTGACTGGTAAATTTTGGAAATAAAAGGAGAACAGAAAAGGGGATAAAATTGCTGCATGCATTACACCCTGGTTTAGAACAACGGTAGAAGACCCAATACCATTGAGACAAGTGAAAATAGTAAAATAACCATGCATCCAATTCAAAATATGTTGCGCGAGATTATTTCACCGTAACAGTGTCAAAAAGATGTTTCTGTCGACAGAGTGAAAATTGTTTGTGTAGTCTAAGAAACAAACGTGAACAATTTTGTGTTTTTGGTCTATAGTGAATATAATGAAATGTATAAGACAAGCAACCGTATCTAAAGTAGAGCGACGCTTACAATAAGCAAGCTGACTGTGATCACGAAAATCAAGATTAGGGGATAGGAGCTTAACAATAATACCCCCCCTCCCTGTCACTGTCCCCCTCCCTCTCTCATCCCTCCACCCCCGCAGTGATTCCGCTCCCTGCCCCTATGCCCAATCCGGTTCATATTAGTGACCTTTGGCCTTCGTATTGATTGATTTCTCTTTCCCGTGTGTGTTCGTCTGTCCCAAACCTGTCACTTAGCTGATGATATTACCACGAAATAGTTGAATTCAACACATCCTGTGATCATGATGCTTCTTCTTGCTCTCATGAAAATATTAAAGGAAACTGATTGCATGAAACGCTCAAAAGTCTTACGTAAAACTGAAGATGAGGCAATAGGCCGAAACGTACCCTTTTCCTTTTTAGGTACTGGAGTGATGCGCACATCACGTCATGTGTTAACTCGTCTTCCTTCTGACAGACATGTATTAAAGATAAATGATACGGTTTGTGCGAGGTGGTATGCACATGATTTAAGGATCACTGGGGATAACCCATCAGGACCAGCGGATTTAATTCCATTGACAGCATTTAACTCCTTTAAAATTTGCTCTATTGTGACAGACACACGAAGGTGGAGATCAAGTGACGTTGTGTTTGGACTCGGTAAAGCTTGCACAACGTTTTTCACTGAAGCAAATGATTTCTTGAGCTCATTGATATCACATGAGACTATAGTAGGTAAATTTGAACGACCACAGAGCAACTTAAGTCCGTTCCAAAGTTGACGGCAGGATTTGTCTCCTAGCACGGTGTCAGCATACAATTGATTGAGATGTGTTATCTCGCTACTGATGTGAAAGTTGACAGGTTTGACCGTCAGTTTATCTCTCAAGCGATACACCCTTTCTTTCAGCCTTCGTAAACATTTCACTCAATCGGAGATGAATCGGTTGGGCTGTTGATGAATCCTTTTCTGAAAGCAGCACACATCATAATAATAGTTGATGTAATTGGTAAGGTTCTCATAGAAGACTGAAATATCAGGATCGAAGATTTGTTGTAAGTTCGCATGCCAACCATGGATTTTAACTCCATCAAGTTGGTCAGATTATTTTGTCCGAAACGTATCTTACGTGCATCTCTCTTCATCAGAATTTGTTGCTTGCATTTACCATATATTGTAGGTAAAACTTTAATCAAACCATGATCGGAATAGCCTACTGGTGCACGTTTGAAGACACGGAAGAAAGATGGTTCGTTAACGGAAAAGTGGTTCAATGAGGCATCATTTCGATTGGAAAAAGTAACAATGTTCTGAAGGGACATAAGTGTGTAAAAACGCATATCAGACTTGTTGAAATCACCAGCAACGATTGATGCAGATGTGTCAGATTTCTTCAACATGATTGGATAGAATACATCCAGGAAGGTAGACAACTCACTAGGAGTACAGTTAGGATTGATGTATAGGTTTGAAAAGATGACTGAAGAGTGACGCAGGAGAAAGCGTGGTTTACATTCTACAGAAATATAAAAAATATTTTGTGTGCAGTGAGTAAATATGCATTTGTTGGAGTTACACCACGACCGGCGCACATAAGTGATGACGCCTCCACTTTTAGTTTTCCTTCTTGGAGGTCTATCCACTCGAAATAAATGGAACCATTCGATCTGAATCAGTTCGTCCTTGACGGATTCTTGTAAACAAGATTTTTGAAAAAGTAGCACACAACTTTTGGAGTACTCACCGTAGTGAATTAGAAGACCGATGTCCGATAGCTTAGAAAGAATTGAGTAGACATTTGACGACAAAATGAACGGGAAACCAATGCTCTTCAGGTTTCGGTGCTCAAATGCAACTTTCCAGCCAGTGTGATGTTTTTTCCGTTTGCCATGTGAATTTTTTCTCATAAAACGAGGAAAAGCACGTAAGGACGGTTCGTTGATATACTCCACGGATACTCGTACGGCAGTTAAACTGAGCTCGTTGTAGGTTATCATTGAGGTCACCGTAATTGATACAAAAGTATATCCAGAAATTGTGTGTGATGAAAAATCTAAAGTTCCAGGGATAAAGAAAAATGATACGGCCAATTTCAAAGGCCCCGCCGTAACCTACTGACTTGACATGACCACTCTCCTCAGTATTTGTAGAGTTGGTCCGTTCTATCTGAAGTTATCGAATATTTTAATGAAACGACCAAAAACATCAGGTTTTCAAAAATTATCGTGTTCCCTCCCATCAGTGATTGAGAAACTTCTGAGAATTCACGGAGCTTTTAGAATGTTATATTTTTGAAACTTTGCAAAAGTACACATTTGCCTTTGTGATCAGTACTTGACTGTAAGCCATAGCACAATGCGTAGAGATCTGTGTAGTAAACACAGGTTTGTTTTGCAATGCGTGTTTACCCTGCCCCTTTAGTTTTAAATTCAAGAATATTTGATTAATGAGTTCTGCAGATGATTTCTACAAAATACCAATAATTTTTCAGTGTTGAGTCTGTACTAAGATGCCATCCTTATTATTAGAATTCCGTAGTGAAGAATAATATTTCACACGATCCTAAGCAGTTCCAATTACCGGTTTTGTAACAAAGATTTCTATAGTCTTTTCCACACATCTTGGACACCGTAAAGCTTAAACTTTCGTTTATCACTTGCCTTTCATGTCAAGAAATGCTATGCAACCTGGGAGGATTTTCTGGGTACGTGTTATTGTTTACTAACTCTTCTTCTATTTACCGAACATAATGACGAACCGCATCCTTTTCCGCTTCTTTATGACTTATAGAACAATAAAAAGCTTTCAGCACGGTTCCGTATTCGGCAGGTGCGTTTTTGTACAAATCAATTGGGTACCGCTGTGATCGACTACTGGATAGATGTGGAACCTGGCTAATTCGGCCCTGGGAGAGAGACATCT
>UZAN01039655.1:110525-128108 GCA_900618425.1 Echinostoma caproni
GCTGGGCACATGTGTGATAGTGATGCGTAGTTCTTTTTGGCTTTCTTCAAACCCAGCTTGTTTAAAGTCGATTTAAGTGAGCAATCGTTCAAAAGCAACGATAGGCTAGGATATTTTTGCTGTATCTTCCATTGCCTTTAATCAATCGGATTAGTGAGAGAGAATGTTTGCTGATATGTGAACACGCCCACCGAGGATACAGTTGATTTTTTTGAAGGATGGGGCAGAATCAAACCACGGTGAACAATCTGCGTGTTAAAGTTGCATTGGACGATTAGATCTCTTCAAGTTGTGCACCCTTGCTCCCAATACGGGTGTTTGTTTTGCTCATCCAATTCGAACAGGGGTTCCTTAATACATATTTTTGTGTTTTGTTGTATTTTGGCCAAATAGGTCACATTATGCCACATCCTCTGTTGCATCACAGTGGGTTATTTCTGACCTAAATCATGCGAATAACCAAAAGTAACACAGGGTAATCGCTATTTGTTTTCTTGATTGGCAAAATTTGTTCGAAGGAAAAAACCAAATCCCACTACTGTACTATTTATTTCCAGGACGATTTACCTGTACCTCAACCTGGTGCCTGCTGCGGGAAAGACAATGTTTATACAAAGCTTTCAAATGGCAACAAAGTTAAACTAAAGAAGTTAAAATAGACAAACATAAAAGGGATGAACT
The DNA here is from genome assembly GCA_900618425.1 of Echinostoma caproni. Classification (NCBI taxonomy): domain Eukaryota; kingdom Metazoa; phylum Platyhelminthes; class Trematoda; order Plagiorchiida; family Echinostomatidae; genus Echinostoma; species Echinostoma caproni. Next base: position 111,207 of record UZAN01039655.1, read on the forward strand.
CTAAAAGGATCATGTCACCAAGATAAGAATAAACTAGTATAAAGCACTTTACGTTGACACAGGGAGAATTCCATCGGTTGATAGCAATCGCTTCGACAAATCTTAGTAGTGTTGCAACTACCCGAAAACAGACTTGCTTCTCCATATTCCGAAACACTATATCATTCCTCCATCAGTTACAGTTGAATATGTGATTACGTCATCCAGACAAAATATCATTTCATATGGTGAGATGAATGCAAGTCAACTTCGAAATGGTTTCCGTCGTGGTAGTTATCCCGCATGACGAAAATCTCTGGCCACTTGCTGAAAGCACCGACAACAATCAGGACACCCTGACCATTGATCGATCCAGCAAAATCAATATGGAGGCGAACCCATCGCTTTTCTGTTCTCGGCTAAGGTTGTGGCAATTGTCGGTTGGGTAGTTTTTGTGCAACAGTACACTGAAGACAGCTCCGACATACCCCCTTCATTTGTTCATCCATATTGGGCCAATAGAAATAACTTCAGGCGAGATCTTTCATCCGGTTTATTCCGGGGTGACCCTTATGGAACTGGGTCAAAATCCTGCAGCGGAGTGCTTCGGGGACAACCATTCGATCAGCAAAGAGAAGGCAACCGTCAACGATCGGTAGTGCATTTCGACGTTGGAACAGTTTTCGCAGTTCTCCGGATGGACAAGTAGACGGCCAATGTGACTGGTGATAGTGAATCGCTTGTTGCAACACACTGTCGTGTTGCTGGTAGCCTCACGAACCATATCAGCCGTAACCAGTAGATGTTTCATTGTTTCTTAAACAACTGCTTTGATTTCAGGTTCCAAAGCGGTTGATGCAATAACTGCTCCTTCCGGTTCCTGGTTATCGGAATTGATCAACCGTGGAAGGGCATCTGCTTGGCCAATCTTATCCGTCGGAGTGTACTTAATGGTAAAATTTTACCTAAGGAGTATTATAACCCATCGTTGTGACCAATTGATGGTGTAGATGGGGAAACCTTTCTTTGAACTAAAGACTGCAAGGAGTGGTTTGTGATCTGTGATGAGAGTAAAATGTCGTCCATATAATATTCTGTGAAACATTTTGGTTGCAAAAATGATTGCTAAGTCTTCTTTCTCCATTTTACTGTAATTTCGCTCTTCTGGTGTCAAAGATCGTACAGCGCATTCGATTACCTTTTGTGTACCATCCAGGAATTCGTGGGCTATGACTGCTACCATTCCGTGGTTCGAGGCGTCAGTTGTGAACATGATTGGTATTCTGGGATCAAAATTTGTCAGCAAGAGTTCGGACTGTAGTAATTGTTTCACTTGCTCAACTACACGTTGGCAGTCACTGGACCAAACCAATTTGATCCCCTTGGTCCAAAACTGGTTGAGGAGTTCACGCAACCGGTGCATAGCTGAGAGGAAGCGCGGTATTAACTGGTTAGTTCGAGGAATGACTTTAACTGGGGCACATCGGATGATGGAGGCATTCTCACAATGGGTGAGCTGTTGTGGAATCGGTTCTGCGGCCAATTTGATCAATAATGAAACTAAGGTATTGCACAGAATTCAGGAAAAGCTCGTATTTTTCTCGTTTTAGTCGGAATCCATGGTCAACTATCCTTTACAGAACAGCGTCCATTCGGGACAGTAGCCCTTTTTTATCTGACCGGCAATTATGCTATCGTCTAGGTACACCGCAGTTCCGTCAATACTACTGAGCATAGTATCCATAATTTGCTGAAACGTCACTGCTATTGTTTTAATCCCAAACTGGTATACTGAAAAAGTCCGTGATGTGTATTTATCGTCATAGGTGTTTGGAGTATTGGCCTTATTCCGCGTCTGATAGGTCCAATTTGGCAAAACAAGTACCGCCATTCACTTTTGCGAAGATGTCATCAGGGAGCGGTAATGGGTATTGGTGGTCGTCCAATGCGTCACTCATACCAGTTAAGAAATCAGCACAAATACGGACCGTTCCATTCTGTTTTTTCACGACAACAATCGGTGCAGCCCATAAAGAATAGTTGACCGTCTTCAGGCCAACGTACGTATTCTAAAGTATTTGGACCGGTTTGGGGGGACCTGCCAAATAATGCTTTACTTGGGTCAATCAGTGTCTACCAAGTGAGCGACAATGGCACTTGTGATAGATCGGGAATCACCTCAACTCAGCCAGGGGGGATGGTGTTCTATCATGCGGAGTTCTGCGTCGACGGCGGGTAAAGCTGCACATGGCACTGGTCTTTTCGGTCGGAAAACCTATTTGACGTTTGCCCTTAAGTGAAGGACTATTTTTACTTTCACGCAGCATCCCAAGCCTTCGGTGAAAACTGCAGCGTACTTATTTTGGAGGGACAAAAGGGTTTTTCTATCTGGTTGCTCTGATTTGTCCACTTTCTTAACTCGCTTTGGCGTGGATGAACATAGATCATCGATTATCATATGTGTAAGTTGCAGGCGATCGATCCGATCGATACCAAGCAAGTCCAATGCACAATCGACTAAAGAGATTGTTCCATGACTTCGTTTGTCTGGTATTTTCATTTCACACTCGAATTCACCAACTAAGTTGATTTTACCTCCTGAGGCGTTTCTGGTCGTGTTGATTGTTGGCGTGTACCTTGAGCAGCCAATTTTCCTCCAAGTACGTTTAGATACTAGTGTGATATCGGAGGCCGTATCGAGTTGCAAACGAAATGATTTTCCGTTTGTTTTCGCCGTCACGTACTTCCAACGTAGCTGGAAGTTTGGTTCGATTGCGGAAAGGACAGCGTTGAATTTGGGTTGAGATTTTTGTGATCTGCTATTTTATCTGCTGTAGCGGCTGACTGTTCTGCTGTGCCTTTTAGTTCGGCATTGTGCCTCTTTATGGCCACGACGAGTGCACAGTATAAATATTTTGTTTCTTGTAAGGGCAGAGTTTTACAAGTTGCCACTTACCGCACTGCCAGCAAACTGATAGAGGCTTTGCTCCAGCAGGATCAGTTACAGTATCAGGCTGTTTGGAAGACGTTTGTGCCACACTGAAATGATTGCTGGATGATGGGTGCTCCAACATGTTTGTGTCGTGTTTGAGATTCATAAGACGTTGGCACTCATGAGTGACCTCTTGCAACGGTATATCGGGGTACCGTTCAATCTTGTTTAACAATAAGATTCTGTAATCACTGCCAGAATGTGACTGGAGACCACAAATGAAAATCAAGCATTTGAACTGACCTTTTGTTATAGTAGATAACTTGAATTGTTAGCATTCAAGATTGACTCTGCCGGCATAAGTGATAAAATATTCGTCTTCTTGTATGACTAGTTTCATGCAGTGGTAACAAATATTAAGCAAGGACGAACGCTCACCAAAAATATTTGACAATTGCTGGACAGTCGTATCAAAGGTGAAATCGCGGGCATTATTTGGTAAAATGAAACTGGTGTAGGGCGTGTGTTCAGTGATACCAAGTTTCCTCAGTAACAACCTCACTCTCCATGCATCATGTTTGTTCTTCAGTTCAAAGTTGAAGATATCTGCGTATCGTTTAAGCCATGACTCAAAAAAATGCCAGTATCAGGTTCAAAATCGAACTCCGTGGTGGTGTTCACAATTGCATTGACTGTATTTGAATCCGGAACTTGACTTGATGACTGGACCCCAAGTTTACGCGTCAATGCTTTTATCAAACGCAAATGTACCGCTTCAAACTGAGTTTGCTGTTGATGCAGGATTGCTTTTAATTCTTCATCGGTTATAAACATTTTGCGTAGATTTCTGTTGTGTACTAACCGTTGCTTAGACTACTATNATCGAACCACCAACTTCCGAGCCGGAGAAGAGAACACAATCAAAATGGCACATGCATTTTTTGTACTAACTGGATTGTCTTCTCACAAATGCTGCTCTCCGCCATGGGTTACTTCGATGGAGTATAACGCTGTAAACAGTTTCCCTTGAAATTCCAATTGATTTGGCTATAGAACTCTGAGTCGCACCTGGCTTATTCAGCAATTCCAACACGTTCTGAATGATAGGCGTTTTCTCATTTTCAAGTCAAGTGATAGCGTCTTCGATTGTTGGCATCGGTGTGTCTTCCTCGCAAATATTAATCAACCATTGAACAGTTCGCTTCATACTAGGTGAAACGCCATTGGCTGAGTGTGACATTGCGGTCGACTGGTCAGTAGCCGTTCGGAACGTTAGTCAACGACCAAGTGAGTAGGTATCAGGAACTGCGACGTAGGGGTGCGACAATGCGTGGCCGGAAACTACGGTTGGTTTGAGTTTTCCGAGGAGTGGGATGATATTGGAAAATGCGACTTCTCAGTGATGTGACATAGCGGGAGATTAACTGTATTATTGATTGTTGATGGCCAAGCACATTAGGTCCTTGTCCCCGAATTGCGTTGGGTTAAATATTTGAACCCCGACACCAAGGTTCGACGGCGGTGTCAGGCAGCTTCGTTGTTTTCTAGCTCACTATCACCCCGAGATAAAAACCTTGGTTGAGTTTCCGAGAAGCAAGTTCGATTAAACGAATCAGTACAAACACACACACACACACTTGCTCTTCATTCTCCTTTAGGCATACCACCAAATTCGGTCATATGCTCCCGGACTTATGTGATTGTTTGTGTCGGCAACGGGAACTCAGTACGAAGTTGATGAAGCAATAGCTATTATGAACAAATTAGGGCAACAGGAATCAACTTGGTCTTACCCTGTGATTGTGTTGATTGATCACTGACTGAACCTCTCGTTCTATCTATCACCTTCTTTTCATGCACACAAATATCAAACAATCTGTGATTGTTTGATATAAGACCAGACCACGATCGGTGTGACGAAATAGCGGTTCGTGAGGAGGCTCATCTGGCTGGACATGGTTTGTATTTGTTCTAAACGGGTACTATAAACAGAACCCATTTACAGAAAAAAACCAAATAGTAAAATTCTAATACAAATAATAAGCAGATTTATGAGGAGGACGAGGGGGAAATTAACACGAATCAGTATAATGATAGCTTTTCAGATTATTACAGCAAATCAAAAGCCGCAGTCGAACAGGTTAAATTCGTTTGTGGAAAATTTGCCAAATATCTTTTTCAACGCATGACATCGGTAATATTCTTTTTCTTGAGATGACTGACATGAGTGTTTTGTTAAAAAATGAACAATAGACGACAGCATTAACAACTAAACCATTTAAGCACTTCCACTGAGGGAGAAGAGCGCGGTGAGGTGAATAAGCAGCACCCACAGTAGCTATAGTACAATCGTTTTTATGGTGCTTTCGGAAGTGTTTTGGGTGAACTTTATTCAGTTGTGATAAAAATCAAGAGATTTCAGCTCCCAGATCATGTTTTCAAATCCAGTTATCGCGAATAAACAAGTGGGAGATCTTTGGGTTCTTAGTATCATCTGCTGTATGTGGTTTCTTCCGTATACCAAGGTGAAAAATAATTAAACCCTTTAAAAATGCGTTTAGAACATGTTCCGGTTTTTTTAGTTATATTTTTCACAGTCATAATTCAGTAGACATTTCCATTTTATGGAAGAAGTTATGTATAGTTGATCCAAATCTAGTCAGACCGAAACAAGTCAATTGAATCGCGCTGTTTGTGTCCAGACATCAGCGCAGTTTCTGCTGAATGCGGTTGGTTTATCATTCGCCGCGGGTCTTGTCCACCTATAGTTAAGCTATAGTGAAGCTGAATACCGCGGGTTGAACTGCACTAGCTTGGACTACGCCAGGAATGATAGTTCAGAATTATTTAAATAGCAATTTTTAATTCTTCTTGTGGTTCCGGTGGACAGAGTAATAAATTCATTCATTTTTCCGTCCCTTTGGTGGTCCACATCACGGTGAGTGACCGTAAAATAGGACGTCAACAAAGTGGGACGCATTGGACGACCTCACACGAACCAGGACATTTTGAATCTTGAATGAAAGCACCGAGGTGAATGTATTGTCAATCACAATGTGAATTCCATCATTGGAGAAGTATATGTCCGCCGACTTCTGCCATTGGTTTTCGTTCGCATAGCAAATTCTTTATCATCAAATACGAAAATAAACCCACATCCCAGAGAGAACGATTGGGGTCTTCTGAACAATTCTCGTGCCAGTTTAGCGTTTCTCTCGTGGATTTGGGTATCACTGACTGATTGACTAATGTATGCATTCAACGTCTTCTGCGTTTTATGTTGTAATTTCGATGAACAGGATGCTCAAAATAATTTCATCCTTACTCTATCGTTGCTGTCTGGTGTCTGATTTACAAGTGTGTTCGTGTGTGTTCGTTTTTGGATTCATCATATGATCAATCGAACGTAATTTCACTTTCGGTAAACGATGTGCTACACCCGTCCTTTATTCATTCTTAGAAGTATAAGTCCCCTATTTTCACAAGTCTAATGACCTTGAGGAAAATGTCATTGAAAAAGAAATAATTCAATTGTGAGTATATGTTAGACATCGAATATCATTCATACTGGAGATGACAAAGCGATTTCAGAAAGTGATCGCTGAGTACGAAACAGTTCTAGTGCAATCCTAGTTGTGTAACCAATGTCAACAGTCAATTAGAAAATGAGCGTAGAATTTGTTCCGGTAATAGAAAACACAGATGATACAAGCCTCCGAGAAGAAAACAATTAATGACAGATTCTGTTCTAAGAAAATAAATTCCACTGAAATTCAGCTTTTTCATTATTGCCACCATGATAATTTCACAGGAACCAACCGAATGTTCGGTGGGTGCTGAGAACTGACGTTCGCTTTGAACACTTTTGGGGCCACTTTCACGAACACACACCAATGGATGTGTGGGAGCAACTTTATCTCCGGCGAATCACTCACACCGATTCATACGATATTCGTTCGAGGTCCACATTTATAGCAATATCACTGATACACATTCTACGAACCCCGGGGATAAACGTGCTATTACTTCGGGATATCCACTATAGTACAAACCGATTACATAGTGTCGGATTTGTTTGCATGACGTTCTGTCTAGACTAATTGCAGCTGTCATGTGGTAAAATAAATGATGAATAAACGTCTTTTAACTTCCGTTTTATTTATTGAACAGACAAATGTACAGTCAATTTTCAGGAAAGGGCCGATGCCATACAAAGGCTGCCTGGGGAAATACAAAACAGGGAAAACCGGAGGCGGTGCAGCCGGACTCTCAATTTACGAGTTAGTGACCTAATCACTTTGGCATCACCGCCCTAAACGACCTGAATGTGTTTATGACCAAAATATACCAGAAAGGGGAAAACGCTGACATGTCTCGAGACACACCATAGTTGTACGCCACATCTATTAAAAAGATAGACTGTTAGTTACCATCAGTTTTAACTGTATTAAAGCTGTCCACCAAACAGTTGAGTTTCCAATGATATTCATAAATAGACTAACAACGAGCACTATAGCTGCGCTAACAATTTGTGTGTGTAATTTTGCTGTCTTTCGCTGAGGACAATATCCATAGATCCAGTCAACTTTGTTACAACCCTTTTTACTACACACTTTTGAGTGCGATAAACATCAGACGGGGTAAACCCCATAGTCACGAGGACCTGCTGTTCGGTGATGGAATCCGATAACCTAAGTCCCGGGACTTGGAGTGTTGAAACACAGAAGGCCCCGCTAGGCTAGGCGTGGTATTAAATAGGACGACAGCAAAGCTGCTTACCACCGAATTCGGGTAGCGGTGGCGGGTTTCGAACCTAGAACCATAGGGTCCGAAGCACACCGGTAACAGTGACTAAACCCACTGTGCCAGCCACCCTACTGATTACTGATTCCAAAATTCCTCAGTTATCTCATGGCTATGAACTAACAAATAGGATACGCAAGAGAATATAACTATGCTGAACCTATGTCCTGGCGCTCTCAGCAACTTTTGCCGCCAGGTTGCTCAAAAGAAAAACTAAAACGGTCCATAATTCTCATTTACTTCACGGAACTTTGCAGACATCATGGTCTGACATTTGTTACTCATGTGCGGGTCTCGATTGTTGTTGTTATATGTGTTATTCCATGTTTGCCAAACAATGAGAGAAAAAGCCAGTAACGAGCACTGGGCAGCTGTTTCGGCAATATTGAACTCCAAATCCATTATTCGGTATTCAAAACGCTTCGGGCTTTTAAAGATCTACGTACACTACTTTTAGTGATACTATAAATTTTACAACCAATCAAGGGGTGAAACACTGAAAGTCAATGTGGCCGTATTTGGACATTCCCCGGCAGGAGGATATTTCTCTTGTGCATGCATCGTTTTACTTGTGATTATTCAAGGGTAGCTTCATGGCTATGTGATTTTGTGCTCTGAAATCAGTGGGGCGATCCTCGGAAATTGTGAGATCGAATCCTTTGTGAAGAGATGAAGTAACTAAAGGGAAGAAAATTTAAAAATACGGTGTATGAAAATTCGGTTCATATTTCTCGTTGGCTGTATTGCATTTTATTTTATTGTATTGTATTGAAGATCTAACGACCTATTTATCAGCTATAAAGAAACCACCTTCACAACACTCGCATAAAATGGGAAAAGTGGGACATCAAGCGTGCAAATATGTGAACTAATTGCTAAATGCATTAGGAAGTACAGAACGAACACTTTCCTTGTGTTTCCGGTTTAGATATAGTACCAATGAAATTCTTTAAGCAGATATCACCGATGGGATGAGTTTGTATTTGAAACGGGTAGAGGGGTGGGATTTGCAGTCAAAAAGGTCAGTGTGTAAGGGATGGATGCATATTGTTAACGAACGTCAAACACGAATCTATATGGACATCACAGATATTGTCAACCAGAACAGAGAACGGCACTTGGGGAACACGGTTGATATAGCTTTTGGCAGTATTTCTCAGAGACCTTCATTACAAAGTGTACATACATTCAATAGCAAATTGTTTTTTACTCCTTTTTCTGTTTATTCGGCTTACAAATGCACATTCAACTTTCAGGAATAGGTGCGTGGGCGCATAAGGCTAACTTAGGAAATGCACAAGTGTTCACTCACTCTCGCTCTCTTTCTGAAAACCAAGCATAGTGGGGCAAATGCCCCACCCACTAGTAATTTGAGTCAGATACCTGGAAAGCGAAGCAACAAATTTTGAGGAATGGCAACGAAATCCACAACCATCAATCGATATATTTCATGTATTCCCAAATTATCTGTACAGGTCAAAATTTACTCGTACTATAGATCCTATCCTTAATTTTTCTGTTGAATGTTCTTACAGGCAATCTGTGAGCTCTAATATCGATCGTTTTCCCCCACATTTGTATAAACTTTCATTTGGGTAAAAGATTCATATTTTAACCATAAAGTACAAATAATCTCATCAAGAAGGGAATGATGCCTAGTTTAATATCTAACGTTCAAAATTATTTAATGAATTCAACTGAAATCCGCTGCCGATTTTTAAGTATTCTAGCGCAAGAAGATTAGAGACATTTCTCGAGATTTCTAAGCGGTAAGATGAATAATAATATACAGAATGTATGACAATTAAATTACCGTCTATAGAGACTAGTGAGTTATAATGTTCAAGGATAAATCAGCGTGGAACTTTTCTACGGTGTCTGCGTTCACTTTTTGAGATAATTTTAGTATACTTTCAGGGTTAATTGATTATTCACTCATGGGGATAGATAAATACAGTAGAAAGTAAGTCATCGTATCTCATTATTACGTTTTACCGAAGATCGTAACTTTTCCCTCTTTGATTTTATGCCTATGCGTCTCCATCCTCCTCTTATCCCACACGGGCTATGATCTGTCTCAATCGCAGAGTGCAGTTCACGGCAGTGTTTGATGGAATCATGTGATTCCAATCTCATCCCATGCACAAACTCACCAGAAGCAATGAAAGACTCAAAACGTTGCATTCTCCATTCAAACTTTGTAGGTTATTAGGCAATCCACTATTCCGTGGTGATTATATTCACTATAATGATGGCCGAAAGAAAATTTGAAGTAACCCGAAAAACCCGAATAGACAACAAAAAGGAAGCAAAGCGAGTATTTTATCTGTTAATCCAAATACGCATCCGGGATTGTTGGTATGCCGTCCAGCTAGGACGCTAACGAGTGACGATCTACTTCCTAATACGGAACCGGGTGCACGCAGCTATCGCGAAGCCGAGTTGAGGAATGGGAACAACAGGTGTATATATTCGGGGTTTTGAACACAGAAGAAATCATGTGGACGAATTTCTCACCGGATTTCTCAGGGCTTGTCGTGTAAATTGATGAATGAACGAACCGGTCGTGCTGATGAGCGACCGAGCATTGATGATGAGAACTGAACACGGGGAGAGGAGGGCGGTGAAACAGCGAAAAAACCTGTTGGAGTAATCTGCGCTCAAGCACAAGTGAATGTTGTGCTCCGACGGATAAAAGTTATCTCGGCTTACGAATCTGACAGGCGACTGGCGAAGACTAATATGAACAGCTCAATATGCTCAAGATTGGTTTACTCTCTGACGGCGTTCCGATAAAGTTGGTGCCGATTTGGTTAATTCAGTCATATCAAGAACGGTGGATTCGTTAATGGTAACCGAATTTATTTGTTGAACTAGATTGACTGCACTGCACAGATTGTATTAGCTTCTCTCATTTAACATTCTTGAATGATCGTTTCATTTTCGCTGACATGACCATGGTTATATGAAGGATTTATTTATTTATATGCGAGCACGTGAAATCGTCCCCTTGTGCACAGGTGATACAATAAATTGGTGTATGATTTGACACCATGAAAATGATTCACGTGGAAAAGCAACCCTAATGTAAAAGCTAGAAAGTTAGGACCACTGTGGAACATCATGAAAAACTCTCCTGTTCGGTGAAGAAAACAATTCTAATGAAAAGGAGTATTGTCAACCATGTGAATAAATTATATCAATCATTTCCTTAGCATCCCAATAAAACATACTTTGCGTTCTACTTTTTCTTCGGCTTAATAACATCTGTATCCCAAATGATCGCCACCGTCTCCTAATTAATCATTATTTGATCTCAAAAGTCTCAGAAAGTCAATAAACGACAGTTTCGGATGATTTTCTGGGCGTCAAAACACCAGTCTGTCTCGTGCTTGTCTCTTCTCTGTCCTGATTCACTTCAGTAGGCGCGAATGTATCACTGTACGTACATGTCAGTAGTCGTGGAGTGTGCGTGATACACCCCCCCCTCCCCGGANCCACGAATTCGTACCCCGCCCTCCCCCCCCCCATCAATCTTCCAATATTTTTATTTTAATGTAACAAAATAACTATCTGGCGTATTCATGCAGTAGTTTGGTTAAAACAATAAACACAATGTTTCCGTTGCATAACTTTTTATAAGCAGGATGAGATAGAATGCAGCAACAATCGAAGCAAGTCAGAAGGACGTAGAGCGCCTGTTCTGCTGCGGAACCTCAACATACTGTTTTCCCAATAGATATGGAACTTCAGAATGGTGAGTAAGCTTTTCTCAGAGCCTATTAATGTGATGCAACTGTCTTCGTTTGATTTAAAATCGTGTGAGCATTTTATTAATAAAATGCTCACAGCGAATTCGGCGTTTGATAACCAGCCTCAAATCAGCTCGGAGAAGTCCATGCCTGCCATGAAGCGTTTTATCAAATGGATTGAGAGAGAGAGAGTCGGATCCTGCTGTAATCCATCAAAATGTACCATATAATGTGGTATTAGTAGCTATCACAATAGATAACAGGCTTTCTGCTCTGGACACGTTCGAAGAAAGATAGTCGCAAGATGATACATTTGATCTGTAATTCTAGGAGTCATGCCTCATAAATGAAAGCTTTTCGTGGGCTACATATTTCAAGCAGAAAGATGTGATGTTTTCTTGGGGGCATAGTGTAGATCAGATATGCGAAACGGAAAGAATAGCACTCAGAAAACCTCACAGAAGCCCCATTTATGGTAAACCGAAAATCACGTTACCGTGATCGCGGTGCATACAAATTCGTTCAAATACGACGGAAAACATTGTGACGGACAAACAGTTACTGTGCAGATAATTTGTCCTGTTTGGGACTCTTCCGCAGTTCGTACTTTTCGTGTCCCTGTCAACAATCGAATCGCGAACTTTCGTATTCGGAGTTAACACCCCAACCCCCACTCCCATCCCTCGAACTGCTTACTCATCTTGTGCACATGGCTCAATCAATTTAGACGGTAAATGTTTGGATGTCTGAAAGAGTGAAGTAAATAGGAGATGTTCAGCAGTACCTGGCGCCTATGAAAAACCGAATAGTCCAATCCAAACGTTTCCTCACCGAAAATTCGTCTGGTTTGTTGATGAAAATAAATTAAATCATGACGGGCCAGAGGTGTGGGAATACAGCTCATGTGACGTGAGAAGTGGCAAGGAGCATTTCGGTTGACAAAACCAAGCTGAAATTTTACTGAAGCTATGGTGCATATTTTTGGATCATCGTCCAAAGCCGCATTGCGTTCTAGAGTGCAATACCCACACTTGCATTCCGAAACGCTATTTATCATCGTTATTGGTGCTGAGTGATCAAGCGCAGACGAGGATAATGTGGCAGTTCACAAACTGCATCGAACTAGAAGCTGGATATTGTGTACCGCCAATAAAGTGATAGCGTGATGTGTATGTAGCCCAGATCTCAATCCGATGAAGCATATTGATTGCGTTCTGGCCACAAGGCTGTGGTGCAATTCCGGAATGCATGAACTCAAGAAGGAATAAGGTGCCACCTTAGAACGAAACTGACTATCTATCAACCAGGACGTGTTTCGTCGGAAGTTCACTGGGGCTCTACAACGGTGCGAATGTGTCACACCGTACATAGTTACTTTATTTGCCTCGAACGGCAAAGAAAACGGTACTATAGTCTAGACATTATTGTATATTTGCCCTTTCTTAAAAGAAAAGTAATATAAATTTTACAGTCAATCTTGTCCCTATGTGCGGAACACCAAAACGATCATCGTGTTACATTTCACAATGACAGAACTGTTGAAACTATGATGTAAGCACGTCGTGGACGAGCAACAGTGAAAGGAAAACAGTTATATGTTAAAGCTTATCAAAGATTATGGACAACATGTGACACATTTAGCGAACCTATTGAGTTTGCCAATAGTTCAAATATGATGAAATTATTGATTTGTGTAAATTATCCAGTAGAGTCATTAGGAACTGATATACCGATGATGAAAGATTAAGGAAATAATTGTTTGAAATTGATTTACTTACAAGGCGCTGGACATGGTTAACCTAAACTTACTATTTGGTTTGTGCAGCTAAGGGTATATAGGACATCATCTGCCACCCTTAGGCTTCAGTGGTACTGTCCCTGCGGGCATACAAATTATACATACTGCTGACGATCCCAACCAGTAGGAACCAGCTGTCAGTCGCTGTTTTTCGTCCATCACACAACTCCCTTCCCTTTTAGATTGATTGCCCAATTTGAGAAAATTCAAAATGAGTGGGTTTAAAGTTGATCTTCACTTTTTCGTTCACATTGCTCTCATCAATGTATTGACACATCGGTTTCTTCTGGGGACTGTTTCAGCTGAGAGCATCAATATATGTACGAAGCGGCAACTTTTGACCTTGATAAACTGTGTCCAGTTTTTCCTGATCCTGATGTCTATAAGTGACCGGGGATTACATTGAATATTCTGGGATTGGGTTAACTGGAAATCTAGCACAGTTTCAACACAAATGTTCTCCGACTTACGATAAAGAAGCGAATTCAACAGCCTGTCAGACTGAAAAAGATGAGCACATAATTCATAAAATAACCCTCATTCAGGCTTGCAGACGATGCGGGGAGTTGGAAAAACTGAAGTTCAAGGCGGTCTGCACGTTATTCTCTGTATGTAGCTGCTTCATTGATTCATAAGAACTTGAAGCATTGAGTAACCTCTGTTGCTCATATTTTATTAAAAATATTACATTATTCTGGGTTCAGTTCGTCCGCTATTTATATGACCTAATGGGAAGCAATTATGTATTCGATTGAAGCCGCAAATGCCTTTTTCGTGATCAAACTACCATGAAAGTCAAATATATACTCAACAGTTGCAAGAATATTAACGTATTTGCTATTTGACGTCCCACTCTGCGTAATAATAGTGAACAGATCTTGTTAACGCTCAGCACATTGTCATACCTTTGAGTGAGGACCGATTGGAGGGTTGGATTCAATGACCACCGGGGACCTATCGTTTTGTCCTAAGAACTGATAGTGTTTTTCACGTGATTCGTGAAATGTGTAAATAGAACAGGGGTCAAACAATAGCAAAGCTATCTGACACTATATGTTGGTTAGTGGTGCGGGGAGAGCATAAAGTCGATGATTTAACTTGACGACTTAACTTGAATAATGATAATAATAATAGTAATGAAAATTACCGCCTGCTTATTTGACATGCAACTAACTACAAATGAGAAAGCAAGGCAATAGTGTTGGAGTTCCAAATCACAATCTAATAGACTGCACACGGGCATTCTGTGTCACAAGATCACTAAGTACCTGTATTCTGCATTCTGTGTTGGTGCAGATTGAGAAAGGACTCTTGGTTCACCGCATGAAGAATGCCATGGAAGTAGTGCATGCGCATCTAATCCACTCGCATTTTAATACGTCGGCTCCACATGGGTTGTCATAGTTAAGTTCTGGTGATTACGGTAAATAGTCACCTTGCGGATATATCCAGTCATTTCCGCAACAAAAATCTTGGAGTTTCTACTTGGACCGATGTTTTACGTGTATTTCGGCAAGCTACGTAAAGCAGTTGCGTGATAAGGAAAACTTCCAACTCAGAGCGATTTGCTTCTCCACCAAATTCATTTTGTGTGCGGAGTGAGAAGCAGAATCTAGCTTGAATTCGAGCGGTCTTGTAGAATGTCTATCACTTCGTCTACCTATTCCTGTCTCATGAAAACTATGCCATGAGTTTTATCGGGTTTGAGAACCAGCACCTGACACTATTCCTCAACCTGCTTTGACGTAACTCATTGACCCATGATGAGCCAAACACCATCATTTTTTTAAACTGCCATTTGCTTTCGGAAAGCAATCTGTTTTTAATCAATATGTATGCGAAAAGACTTCGTCTTATATCATGGTTTCCATTATATTCACTTAATTTTGGTAAAATTTCAGAATTCTCGAATAATCTTCCTCCGATAACGTTTGCCGAATGGATATAGATATTATGCATGGTGGAAAAGTTTTCAGCCGAATATAGAGTATTTATTCACGAATTGCACCCAAAGCATGCTTATTTGTAGGAAAGATAGAAAGTAAAGAAAAGTTCATGTACTGATTGGTTCTTTGGTCGCTGTCACTCGTTGTGATTGACCGTGGATTCTGACCAGTCAACTGTTTTCAGATTTACCTAAATATACTTGGTTGCGGTCTTCAGGGCGAAGCCGACTCCCTGAGAAAGATTTTCACGAAATACCGACGTTTTTAAACCTAACTTTTTGGATAGGTTTTCAATAGATGATACTGATCTACACCAATTCAATATTGAGATACTTACCCAATGTACTGATCGATCCTGTGGTTTTACTTCACAAAGTTTCAGCACGTATTTCATTGCAAACCATCCCTTGTCAGATGCAGGTTTGTCCGAGTATGCCATCATCACACGTTGCAAGAAAACCCAGTTTACTGAACACGCTAGTTTGCGGTNATTCTTCTACAGGCTAATACATCACAATTTATAATAAACTTTACAGTAGGGATGAAGGAGACGGAGAAAAATCATGACAAGTTGCAAAAGAAAAAAATCAACATTGCAGTTCTATGATCGGATGATGTTGCTCACACTTTAGTCCTCACACATGCGCACTGGTTCGGGGCATTAAAGGTGGATGGTGGGATTGCTGTGTCATGTGTGGTGTTGGCCATGGAAGACCGAGTGTTCTTACGAATTGCTTTTGCGAGCCAAGAGGAGGGAATTATGTAAGCCGATTTCGATCGCTTCCGCTGTAGCCAGAATGCTACTCCTAATCCTCTTAGATCGACGGCGGCGAACTAAGTATTGGGGTCGAGACGTACCGGCCACATTAACTACGTAGCCTGATTCCACTTGGTGTGAAACCAGTGAGCTGTTGATAGTCTTAATTCCTCCATTATTCAAGCAGACCGGGTGGTGCTCTCGAACTCGTTCAGATTTATTTAAATCTTAGCGCTTGCGTGCACCGATACGAAATTCGATTTTCAAATAAGTTGTATCTAGTTGTTCCTGCTGGGATGACAATTAAGGCAGTGAGATTCAGGAAGCCGCCTTCGTTCCTGTTTGTTTGTTTGTCACGACGGTCCAACCTAGTATGATGCAGTTCTCGGGATCCGCACAGTTTCGCAGATCCCGGAGGGGTGTATCAAATTAGGAGATCAAGTGCAAATGGTGTATTATGACAAACAAATGGGACACTGTAGAGCAGCCTTTTGTTCGCACACCAGTGCCAGTGAGACGCGGNAAATGCATTGCAATTGTACGGGGAATCAGCAAACACAAAGGGAGTTCGGGTTACACCTTAAGACCAAGTGAAGTCAACGCTGGAGATTAGACGCTGGGGAAATCGAACGGGACCTAGTTCTACGATAAGAGCTTATTGTTTTCAGTTTATGCACCCACCCAGTTGCTGACCTACCTTGTCGTTCTTCCTTTTCCTCGTTGAGTTACACTGAGGCACGTCGGCCTTGTTGGACGTATGCGTGTGTGCTGTGGTTTAATAATTATTGGTTCGGCCACCACGTACTTAACATTCGCGTGCAGCCCAAGTGTGGAGCGGTGTTCGTGTGTGAGTCAGTCAATCAGTCAGACGATCTTCAACCGGAACACCGTGCCGTACCACAGCGAACCGCACTCGCACCCCCTCCCCCCCCCCC
>UZAN01039656.1:7238-23038 GCA_900618425.1 Echinostoma caproni
TATATATATATATATATATATATATTCATGCCTTCATAGATTGTGTTCGTTACGTGGAGCCTTAGTGATAAAACAAAGAATTGAAGTGGGAGCGAGAAGGCCTGGTGCAACGTGGAATACCAGCGTTTATGAACAGTGCTACGGTAACACAGATTTGAGATTCAATAATTCCTAGGGTAACTGCATATTGATCTGAGGAGCTATGAAGGATATCCAGAAACTAATCAGCTCCTCCAGTCATCCGTCATGCGAACTCGAGTTGAAAGCCTTGAGGCCAATCAGGTTCGACTAGTTGTGGTAATCATTGATATGCATAATAAAAACTAAGACGCATAGATTCGTTAACCAGTGTAACCCGAGCTTACATCGTCGGTGGTTGAACAAATGCGCAATGTTCCAACAGGTGCCCGAATAACTTCACAGTTATCACTGTTATGGTTTTAGATGAGTGAGAGGAGGTGGATACAAACTGTTAAGTTCATTTCAAACGCATCGAGGTGAGAAAACATCACATCGAGAAACAATTTTCGGGTGCTGTCTCTCTGAGTTGCCAGGAGTGCATACGTCCCGTGACATGTGAGTGAACATCATACTCTGAGTTCAACAGGATTGTGAAATGACTTGCCTACTATGCATTTGTAACAATCATCCTATCAAGTTCTGGGTTGTCTATTCTCCTCTCTCCATCTTTCTCTCAGGTGAACAGGTGTTCCAAGTCGGCACGCACTCGGCCGCCACATTTGTGCTTGCCTGGCATCCGAAACAATATCTGCTTAGCTACTCGAGCGAGGCTAAATACGACCAAGGAGTGATTCGCCTGTTCGGTCTGCCGTCTGACGGAAGTCGACCGGCCGATCCGATCTGACTGGACCGCTAGGCGTTCGTGCGCCGTATTGTATATAGCCATCATTTATACAGTGAAAATACTATAAAATGTAATGAAAGATTGTGGTCTTTGGTTCAATAAATCCATATAACTCATGAATGTGAATATTAGTCGGGATAGGGTAGAGCGGGACGGGAAGAGAAAAATCAATAAATTCCCAGGAGTCGATAGTTATAGGTTCACGACTGACTGAATCTCCCTCTTAGCTTCAAAGCACCGCGTGGACCGGCGGAACTAGTAAATATACTGTATGATTTGTTCCACACAACTGAGTGTAGCTTTGAATGCGTTTTATTGTTTGCTGGTCCATAAAGCAGTTAGTGTCGGGCTGAATTTCTAATGCTAATGAGGGAAAACAGCAAAGTTGAATGAAACTATACGTGACGTGAATACCTCCTCCTTTTCGAGAAAGTGGATATGCTGCTTTAAATTTAACCACTCAAAAAGAATATATCCGTAAAGTACAATGGATATGGACACATAAAGGTGGTTGATGCACAGTAATTTCACCGTCATGGGACAGTGGTCCTCTCGTGCGATTAGAAAAAATATCGTCGGGACTGAAAAAAAATGATGTACTGTTGGAGGGGGATTCGGGAAATCGTACAACATGTTTAAAATAAAAAAAGCTGGCAATAGGGTTGTCTGTCAGCCAGCTCCCTTTTCAAACACGTAGTTCCTGGTTGCTGACAGATAGTCTTGATATATAGGGAGAAACCATGGGTACATTCAGTGAAGAGGTTCAGACGGGAATACAAAATTTTTGGCTGATTCGAATCATCAACTAGTTTTCATTCTGACCACTTTTTATAATCATGTAAACTTGCATCTTCCGTGCACCGAATTGGTTTGCCTCAAGGGTTCCATTCTTGTGCAAATTAATGACTCCCATTTTATCATCACTAAACGTATTTCCACTATTAATATTTCATTACGTAACCAATTACGTAGAGCTGTCAAATGTGCCACAACGTCTGAAGAAAAGATCTGTAGAATATGGTTCATAGGTTGTGTGAGCGTCACTCCTCAGCTGCCCTGACCGAAGGGAATAACCTCGGGGTCTCCACCCGAAACCTTTGACTAGAAAGCCAGACCTGCAAGACGAAGCTCAGAGTCCGTAGTCCATTGGGGGGGGGGGGTCCAGTTCATTGGATTATACGCCCTTTGCACGGGGTCAAACGTCCAAGGTGCCCAATCGAGCCGATGACCACTGCCACAACCAGGAAGGTGTGTGTGTGTGTCTGGTTAGTACGCCTCTTCTTGATGGTTTGGAATCAGTTTTCAGCAATCTCCTCTAGGTGAACTGTAAGTGGTTCACCAACATGATTATAACCCCGGATGTTGGCTTTTGCTTCTCTCACTGGTGGGAAAATACCTCTGGGACGAGAAGGCAGTAAATAGGGCTTTCTCAGCAGAGGCTATTTGAGGCCCTTGGTCATATGGGAGCATTTCTCGAGGTATGAGGGAATCGTGATCAGTCACAATCTAAGACACCCACCCCGACCATACTGAGGTTTTCTCACTAACCGTCATTGCACGATCTGAGTATCTGTCAGGCTTAATTACTATGGTGTGAAGTGACCATGATTATCTGTATCAGGTGGTGCGGAGCAGCATTGTCTCTTATGAGATCGAGCGGTGAAAGTGCTTTTACCCTGATCACCATAACAGGTTTTACTGCCTGTCGGAAATAATGGGAAGTGCTAGACCGCCCAAATAGAGCGTACGCAAAATCTCTGAATATTCAATAACGCTGTTTGCTCATTGATTCCGATAACCTTCAGCGAAACAGACAGGATGAAGGGCAACATTGCAACCGGAACGATTTGCACAGATCCATTAGACCACTCGGGGGCTGTGCTTATGATTCCGACGATAGAGCGAGGTGCACATGGTGGATTACATCGTGTACAGAGCAGATGAAGCTCGGGAGCTGTTAATCTTGGGAACACTACAGCTGTTTCGGCCCGATTCAGTCCCATCAGCAGTGCGCGAATCCATTCACTCAAGTGACAATAGCGAACCCGGTACTTCACAGGTAGAGTGCAAGCATATTACCCACTCGACGATCCCGGGGCAGATGAGCAGATCGTTTTTCTTGCTGCCTATACACGATGTGGCACAGCCCATCTTCGCGAGCTTATTGCAGGCACCGCACCTCATCTCACCACTAGCCTCTAGGGTTAAGACTCAGTTGGGGGAAATTCCAATCTGAGTATTTTTTGTATGATGAGACACCGTAATTGAATTAAATCTTCCACTACTCCTGAATTTCATCAGTGGCGTTCACTTGATTTTTACCCACACTCGTACACTGCACCCAGGCATGCAAGTTGGCCTCATTCGCGACAAGGGAAGAGACAAGAGGTGGCATGCCATCGTTTCGGTTCGGAATGAATGCAAAGGAGCGGCAAATCATTTGTTAACAGTTCATAGGTACATTTATACGCCCTCTTGAATCGTTCATTCATCATCAAGGAATCGCTTTATGCACCTTGAAAAGTTGATATTGAGCAACCACATAACCACAGTGTATCAACAAAAAGTGAAAAAACATAATACAACAATTAAAAGACGTGAAAACGGACAGCAACATCAAAAACCAATGGCGTACCCGGCTGTTTATGACTGATTTATTTTAGCATTCTGCGCAGATTTCCTGCAACGAGTTCATGGTTTGTTAGAAATCTGGCGGCTGTAAGCTTCAGTGCGCGTCTTTATAAGTTTGAGTGGGACGGGTGGACAATTGAGAAAGACACTGACTAAGGGTGGAATAAAGGGGATGGGAAATACCAGATCAAATCTTATTGAAGAACGTTTTACAGGACTTGAGGTAGTAGGTTACCACATACTGTACCAGATTTTCCCGGGGCATGAGACTACAAACCGATAGAAATTTGAGGGACCGGGAAATGAGTTTGAGGTCCTTATTAAACGGATAAGGGAAGATAACAGGGGACCCATAAAACCAGTGGGGCAAAACGCAAGTAAAAACAAAACACCTTATGAGATGGTTCGGGATAAAAAGTGATTTAAGACGTAAAACAAAACCTTAGCCTCCTGACCCTCGGAATATTGTCATTAACGTGGTCAGACCATATGAGGGAGCGGTTGAAAGTGACGCCAATTTATTTGGAAGACGGTTGTCGTTCCATCTGGTCACGGGATAGATAAAGGCGGACTGGTATGTGATAATTCATCCTACTTTTGCCCTTTCAAAAAGGAAAAAAAATTGTCATTACATTTTTGGGGGTTCATGCGGAGGTTCTTTTGTTGACACCACTCAACTATTTCTGACATGTTTTCCTGCAGAGGGGTTTGAAATGATGGGTTGGGAAAGAGCATTCCAAATATTATATTGTCTGCATACTTAACGAGAAGGGAAAAATTGCTCACAGTCATAGAGGAAATGTAAGCAGAAAATAGAGAAGGGAATAAAACAGCGCCTTGTGAGGCGGGCAGCAGTGAAGATATACTATCTTTGTGGCGTGTGAACTGCTGACAATTGGAGGAATAGTTGGTCCAGTTTTCAATCGTAGAATGTTGAACTCCGCCGGAAGAGAGGGTATTTAGCAAAATTTGTTGATCAGTTGTGTTGAAAGCATCAATGTAGTCAAGATAACATGCGTAAAGCCTTGCTTTTCCTATCCAGGCTGGATAAAACAAAGTGGGACAGATATGCAAGGGTATCCAGGGTGCCGCGGGGATGGGTGTACGCAAACTGGTTTAGGTCACCAACATTGAACTGTGTGGATAGGGTCTTAATGAGGAGCCTCTCAAACACCTTCACAACAACTGAGGNCTGAGGTGCAGGCAACGGGACGGAATTTCGAGGATCCTTTCTTCGGTACTGTCGTGGTCTACAACTGACTGATTTGTGTTCATACAAGCCTGTGGCCAAATTGATTGATTGGTTGATCCATTGACTGACTGAATGCTAGCTTGACGGCATTCGCATGTAGTGCGACGTGTGAGCCTGTGTCGGCCTGCCTTCCTCCGCGTTGTTCGTTCCTGCTTGTTTCCCGGTTTGTGAACCGGCTACATATTTGCTTTTTACAATAAACTTACTGCCAATTCGTGTGCTCATCTACCTACTTAATTTGGAACGCAACAGGTACTGGGTTGATAGAGGCTATTCTCTAGCAGTCGGTTATATGTTACTGCGAAATACAATTATTGCAAAGTTCATTCAGTACAGGGGAAGGGAAGGCAGCATATTCTTTTAGGACAACGATTGAGAGTCCGTCGGGGCTGTAGAACTTTTAAGCGAGCCAACTCTCAATTAATATCGGCAGGTGCAACGCTGACGACGGGATCAGTCATGTTTACTTCGTATCCACTAGGTAGAGCGGTAAGAATGGTTCCACTGTTGATGAAACTCTAATTCAGACCATCTATGTTCACCGCAGCAGGTACGCGATGTGAGGATTTGATGCCAGAAATTCGCATGAGGGCTTGTCATGACTCTGGTGAGGAATGGTGACGGCTTTGTTTCCAACTTTCGCTGCTCGTTAAAATCAAGTCTTAGTTGTCAGGCCATGTAAGACCCAAGACCTAACGAACAGTGACGAAGGGAATTTGGTCTGAGTTACCCGGACAACATGAAGAAATCCAGCTTGTCTCAATCGCCTAGCACGAAAACCGGCCGCTTTACTTGTCAACAAATGCAAAGAACGTTTTCTTCCAAGCGGATGGGTTCAGAGTAGAACAAATATATTCAGGAAATAGGCAGTGACAACGGAGGAGGGGGGGTTGAGAAATAACGTGAAAATTCTTGTCTTCAAACCCTCAGCTCCTTTTGGAGAAGAAAGGATCATTGCTTTCTACCTTCATAGTTGATGAACAGTAAGATTTCAAGCTTATTAGGGAAAAACTAATCCTCGTTATATGATGGAAACCCACCTCTGAATAACTCTCATAAAATCTTCCATGGTACCACCACATTAAAGTTAGCAACGAATTGTTTTACGCATTCAGACTGAAAAATCTAGGGGTTCCGCTTATTGCGCTACTCTTACCATGGTAAATTCATGCACATTAACAGGTACACCGACAGAAATAATCAGTCTTTTTTTACCTCAATTCCAAAAAACTGGGTAGTACGGCGTGAAAAAAATGTTTTTCATAATAGACAAAGAGCACTGGACAACTGTTCCGTCCTGTTTGAGACTAGTGGGGAATTAACGATCTCCCAAGGGGACCATCAAGAGTGTCCCGTGCCTCTAAACAGTCGATTTGATTTTTAAAAAAAAGTATGGCTTGAAGTTGAGAAAAATACGAATCGTATGTTGATAAGATTTGTTAATTTATTAGAAAGATCCAGATTTTCGCTTTGTCAATGAATTGTGAACACTCAGTGGCAAAAGCGGATGTTCATTAGCATCGTCCTTCACTCTCAACACATCCGTCCGTTCATTTTATCAGGCTCATATGAACCGTAGTGGCTTCTTCATGGGGTGTAAACATCAGACATCAGTCGGTTTTACGAGAAAAGAAAGCGAATGAGGTAAGGTTTGCACGACCAGGGCCCATGTCATCTTTTACGGAAGTGTTTTGTCATCCCAAGTTATCACAGTTCTCTAACAATGAATGGGCAGGTGCACCATTCCGCCGGAAATAAATTCGCTGTCTTCGCTCTGGATCCAATGATTGAATCATACTAGGTTACCAAAGTAAGTGGTAACTGTACGCTTGTTGTTCCGATCCTTTTTCCATTAAATAAATGTGTATTCAGCAACATCATATCATGTATCTCGAACGAATCAATAATCTGGGGATCGTAACTGATATACCTCCATTCTGTGAATTCATTCACGGTTCGACCAATCCGCTTCCTTCATCGCCACCCCATGAAAAAAATTTGATTGGGTGGAAAGAAAGATGAGACTGATCACGTTGTATGGACGAATAACTATGCGGGTTTGAAGACAAACATTTTCACATTATTTCGCAACCACTCCATTGTCATTGGCTTCTTCCCGAACCTATCCGGCTTGAAGGAAACGCTCTGTTCACAAGTTAGCGGGCCGATCTTCGTGTTAGTGGATTCAGACAGGCTTGAATTCTTCGTACGTTCTCGGTCAGTTTCCTTTATCCACACATTCCATGACAATACCCAACTTTGCATTGGTGTTCGCTGCTTCTCCGGTTGCAACAACCGACACGCTCACTCATACTCTGTGTTGTTTGATCACTGATGGTGAATTGTTGCCATGATCGCCCAATTCGCAAAGCACGCTTTGTGAATTTGATCAATACCAGAATAATCTTTGATGGTAGAACAATAGCAGAGCATTTTCCGTATCAAGTGTCGGTGAAAATACGGTTATAAGTATTGGAACTTTCGAATGATATGGACCTACGAAAAGGTACATTCCAATTGACTTGCAAAACACCAAATTCTATTGATTGGTTCGTTGATATGGACAAATGAAGATGGAGTGCGTTCTGTTTCATTTATGATGCGAACAGTTGGGAGGGCAATGCATTTCATGTATGAAAACCTTTGAAAGAACCATTCAGAATAATCGGTCGCAGTGGTTACCTTGCTAGTGCAAAACGTTTATCTCATTGTCAAATTGACACCAGAATATCTGCTTATAGAAAAGTCTCTTCATGTTCATTATCAGTGCTCACGTGATCTATCCTCCGCATCGATGCTTTCGATTGACCGAGTTGCGTTGACTGCAAATCTCCTCTGTTTGTTGTCTTTGCGCTCCTTACTTTGCATCACATTTGCCAAGATTGATTGACCCATTCATGCATATCTATTCTAGGCACTCATACGATAATTCGACCTCTTATCAACTGGATTGCCGGTCAAAAAATGTTTCAGTAATTATTCCACCATGAACGTGACATTTCTCATCTCTAACGAACAGATTGTATAGACGACCTAGGACCTTGGTAGCATTTGGAGAAGTACATGCTCGGCCATTATTGACACCAGGTGATCCTGTTTTTATCGACCAATCAATTCGTCTCATCCTGCTGTGATCAACCACTTGTCAAACTCTGCTGACGATCGCACGTAGCAGTATGGGGTTAGGTTCACTCAGTCTATTCTGAATCATGCAGAAAAACACTGATGTTCTTGAGGTATCCCAGTTCAGAGAGTGATTGTATGCATTTATTCTGAACCAAGGTGATATGATGATCCACACAGAGCTGCTTCGTTTATGCTGTCGGTGATCACGTAAAGAGTGCGATGTTTGTGTCGCCACGGCATCTGAAAAGTTAGGATTAAATGAAATGCTGTTGGAAGGGATGAGACCGAGACTAGGACAACAATGCACAGCATCGATGTTTCTGTGACATCACAAGAAAATGCCTGCAAATTTATTCTATGCAACTAATCACCGAGGTCATTTTGGATGTTGTGGCAATATATGGAGAGGCAAAATAATTTTCTCCAGTTGCTGTACAATGAATAGCCTAAATGGTAGTCCGACTTTGGAATAACCGCATCTACTTTTCTCTAGTCAATTATGACGAAGTCCATCATTGATGCGCACAAATAGACTTCACGCATCGACCCTATTTCTCACCTGCTGTGGAAAGGTTGAGATAATTTAATTCAAGCAAAATCATCGAAGGACTCATCCGCATCTAATTTATTCCTCAAACGTTTACGAGTTAACCCAAAGTAACACTAGACAAGCATGGCTCGAAATATTTATGCTAATGTTCATTCCTCTGAACTCCTCTAGACTGCCCAGTCCCCCCCCTAGGTATATTCTATTTGAGTGATTCCTTTTGTTCGTGCGCGACACCGTACTGCTCTTAGCAACCTGTTCTTGAGTTTGTGTGCAAGTCCTCTCCATTTATCGTCGGACCCTTTGGTTCATGGTTTTTGTATTATTCCTCGCTTGCAGAATGTCATTTGACTCCCTCCACGGAGAACCTCCTGTCTGTCAACGATTCTAGTCCACACCGAGACTAGGTTCACACGCTACTGTCTCGCACATCCGTTTACGTCCAGCCATACACTTTAGACAGCCTAAGCGGTCAAAATACGGAAACGCGCTTTTCAACTGACAAGCACTAGGAATACAAATGGCATGTTATACACTTGAAGCTGGAGTGCTTTCGAAACTTAGGGTCTGTTACCGATGAGGTGGGAAGACAGCTTTTTCGTTTCCTCTCTTGCAGTTCGATTGAGGAAATCACAAAAACAAACATGTAACACGCAGTGTTGGAAGCCAAGAACACCCGCCAGCAACACCATAGTATGGACACCCGATTGTCAGGGGCCATGCTTCGTCCTGTGAAGACGGGACTAAACTGAATTCATGCATAGCATAACATCCATTCGAATCTGAGAAGGTCATTTGAGAAGTGAAGCTGTAGTCCTTTAGAAAATGTCCCCTTAAAGCTATCGTCGTCATTTCACCCAAGCCCGGAGGTGAACAATGAATAGAAAACCCGTCTGTTTTTCCATTCAAAGAAAATATAACAGTAAAAAAGTAAGGGAGTTCACTTCTCACTGGAGAGCCCTGATTTTTGTTGAATAAACTACGTAATTTGGGCACACACAAGATAATTCTATTTTGTAAACAAAATAGACTGACCACGGATACGATCTCTTTTGTGTGCCATTTCACTTGCTCGTGCGAACAAGGTATTTGGGTCAAACTGTTCGATGTTTCAAAGAGGGAACTCTTCGTGTGAAGAGCAAATGAAGCATGATCTGAAAAGATAGGAAGCACTCACTGTACAGCTGTTTCGACCTGGTTGGGTCGTAGTGCGAATTCACCGACTCAACTGGGGATCGAACCCGGGACCCGGCAGGCAGAAGACAAGCATGTCAACCACTCAGCCACCGGCAGCTGATCAGAACGTTTTTCATTTTCCATGTACACGATATAGCACAACTCATCTTTGCGAGCTTGTTGCGGACATCGCCTCTCGCTCACCTCAGTACTAGCCTTTGGGAAAATGACGCGGTTGGAAACTTTCACAACCTGACCACTTTTTACGTGAGAGAAATGCAGGATTTGATTCAATTTCAAAGAGGTAATTTGTCGTGTATAGAGTAAAATGAGGCGTGAACTGGATGAGAGACCCAACTAATTCGAAACAGCTGTTTACGCAGTTCACGCCTCAATTGCCTTTTTCGGGATGAATTGCCTCTTTGAAATTAAATCATATCCGGTATTTCTCTCATGCTCGACGTTTTTCCAATCGCGCTGAGTCAACCATGCACCCTTATTAACTCCGTTTTCTTCAAAAGTTAAAAGCAGTTTTAGTTTTGAATTAATTACTATGTCCCAGGCTGTGATTTGTATCATTCATTCACTTGTGACTTGCCCTAATTTTGTACAGTCTAATAGTAGCAATCATAATTGTTTTCAAACTGCATCTGGTCATTAAACTTGTATGCAGAAACAGTCAACACTCGATCTTGCAATGATACACTGCATAGTTCTCCGCAAACTCATATCGAACCGCATGTTTGGGAACAGTGTGCTTCTAAACCCATTTCGTCAGTAACATAATCTCAGAATTTTGAATTTGTGAAAGGTCATCCAGTCAATCTTCTGGTTGATTGATATTGGAATTGCTAATTGAGACTGCACCTTGACTTGGTATGATGGCTTCTGCATCTCTATAACCAAACGAGCTACACTCGATGGCTTGTGTTCAGCCCAAGATCTAATAATGCCTGGAAAGTCAATGGGTATAGGTCAGACAAAATCAACTCTCCTGGTCCTCCAGGTTAGGGGGGGGGGGGGGGGGGGGTGGGCCTNTTGAGTTGGCGTCTCAGTCGGTAAAACCGTGTTGGAGAAGTAATTGGTCCAAATTAACGGACCTCCAATCCACCTTAACTACTGCCTTGTGGTCAGGTCCTTGTCAGAACTAAAGGTGTGGTTGAGAATCGTAATCGTTCTCCTGTTTAGTGATTGAACTTCCTGGCAGTGTCCGTCCATAAAGCTTCAATGAACACGGACTAATCGCGCGGAAGAGCACCATTCAGCCGGGTGAGTCAATGACTGACACTGATCGGATCGGCAGTTGTGGCTGATCGTCTAAACACAGTCGCTGTTTATACAGAAAAGAAAGTTTATCAATTTGGTCCAAATCCCAAACTGTATTCACACGACAACAGTTCCAGTCCCCCAGTGCATACCGGAAAATAAGTTTGAGTCTACCGTGATTATTGTCCATCATCCATTGAAATCAGCCACTACGCTTCTTTTGCCTTGATTCATTACGGTTGCTCTCGACGTCCACATCCCGTATTTGGTTAAACATGCCTTATTCATGTGAACAGATCCGTTCAGTACTTTCATATGATAAAAAAGAAGCCACATGCTCACAGGATATGTTAAATTCCACTTTTGCATAGTAATCATTTCGATAAAAGAACGACAGATGCGGGGAATCAGAGAACAGAAACAGGGACGACTAGTCACTACAGACGGAAGATCTTACGATAACCGGAATTGGATTAAGCACAAGGGGTAGGGAGCTTAAGCACTGTCAGCCATTGTCCCCAAGGCATCACGAGGCTAGCTACTAAATAGATCTACTTACACACAGATCGCGTTTGCACAACATAGTTGTGTCGTAGCTGCCTTGACGAATCATAGTAAACCGCTGGTCTTGGGGGAAACTAAAATACGAAAGGCATTTTTATGGCTGTCACGTTAATCGTAATCTATCAGATGACGGACAATCGAACTTGATTGCGGCATGAATCAATTAGACGACAGATTTCCCCATACATGCTTCGAGATCATGACAGACAATTGTCTCACTGTTAGCCCAATGCACCATTTACCGCGAGTAAATTGACTGTTTTTTTTTGTTTTTTTTTTCTAAATTAAATCCACTGAACATCCACTCCGTGTCGCGAATCCATTTTAACACATTACCGTTAGTATTCCGTGAGATTTAATTAANTAATTAACATATTGCAATTGGGCTCATCATCCGGGTCCTCGAGAACAAACCATGTACCATGCACTGTATTCAGCTGGTTGATGAAGCTGTGATATATATTTTCATATTTATACTTTTCACATACGTTTCAGTTCAGCCTGGGTTCTGAACAAATCATGGTACGGTATTCTTTATAGAAAAGTAAAAAGGTCCATGATTTGCTCAAAGTCGCGATATGGCTAGGTTGCCCAGGTCAACGCAGGTGAGCCATCCGTTAAACAACGCCTGACTCTCAGGGTAGCGGGGTGGTGTTCGAAAACCGCAATCCATTGGGGACCGGTGTCCAGTTCATCGGATCATGTACCCTTTTTACAGGGTCAAACGTCCAAGGTGTTCAATAAACCTCGATATCCAATCGAGCCGGTGGCCACTACGACGACCAGAAAGATGTGGGTGAGTGTGGTTTGTACGCCTCTTACTAGTTGGTTAAAATCAGGGAAGTTAACCAACTACTCTAGGTGAACTGCCAGTTGTTCGCCGACCAAGACATTGGCTATTTGTCCTATCTTTTTGGTTGGAAAACACCTCCACACGAAAAGGCAATAAATAGGACTTCGTCAGCTAAGGCTATTTGAGATGCCTGGTAGTATGGAAGTATCTTGCGAGGTGCAAGGACGGGGTGACCAGCCGCAACCTGAGACACCCACCGCCGACCGAACTGATGCTTTAGGAAGCAACAATATATTTGCTAACCTATTGTTCGAATCAAGAAGCAAAAGAACGACTAACAACTGAGTTGGTTTCGTCCTATTTTTGATCGGTGTTGAATGAAGCGGGTTCCAGTGTGATCTAAGCCGATTGCACGCGAGAATCGAAAAATTAGAATTTCACATTTCTGATAGTCAGAGCCATTTAACCAGATCTGTCTCAAACAGCGCTTGTAAATGTGGTCGGAATCGTGATCGTTTTCGGAATAAGACTGCTACCACAGACCCGGAAAAAAGCACACCAACGCCGATGCGCTATCGCGATGCCCTTCCCGCTACCATGGAGATTGTCCAACCTGCGCCAACCAGTACGTAGCAACAGTGTGGCTGCAACGGGAAGAATACGGCCGTTGGCAAACAGTCCAGGTAAACAGCCCAGAAAAAGCGCTCATCTATGACGGACTAAGCTCAGGTGGTGACTGACCGACTAGCCGTGATATGACGGGAAAGAGCCACGGTAGCCGGTCTATGTGGAACCAGTTGAAAATGGTGGGAGGAGTGATGATTGTCCACTACTGTCCAGACTACACATCACGGATAGTGGTGCCGCAGACACTGGTTCGCGAAGTTCTGCAAGACCTACATACAGAGTTAGTTCACGCGAATATCAACAAACTGTAGTTTGCAGCGAGACAGCGCTTTTGTTGGCCACACCTACATACGGACGTCGTAAACTTCTGCAACGTATGCGAATTCTGCGGCAGTTTCAAAAACCTGTCCCACAGTAATCGAGTACCACTCCAGACAATCACTGCTGGATAACCGAATGAAATGGTCGGTGTCGACATAATCGGGTCCCTGCCGGACAAGCTAATGAACCACATATACATACTTGTACTGGTTGACTACTTCACTAAATTTTGTGAGGCCATACCACTGAAATAAGTGGACGCTGTGACTGCAACAGACATCATACTTGACGGATGGATTTACAGATGGGGTGCACCCGGAAAGCCGAACTCACACTGTGGATCGAATTTTGAATGCGCTTTACTGAGGGAAGTGTGCAAAGCCCTGGGCATAGACAAGAAGAGAACAATGGCTAACGATCCCCGGAGCAACGGCCAGGTAGAAAGAACAAATCGCTCACTAAAATATCTGCCGAAGGCCTTCACAGACACTAATCCCAAGGAATGGGACCTCGTACTGCCACACTGCTTTCTAGCGTACAATAGTACGATCCAACGATCCACGGGCCAGACACCACACTTTCTGTGGACTGGCAGAAAGATAAAACTTCCAAGTGACAACCGACTACCAGCGATTGGCCGCCAGCCACTGATGGTCACAGAGTATGTATCGAAGATGACTGACTCACCGAGAACAGTGAACCAGATGGTCAGCACTCACCTCGAAGCATCGCGGAAATACCAGTAGGATTATTACGACAAGAAGTACTTTGGAGCCCCATTGCGAGCAGGTGACCGAGTATGGTTTCACAAGACACAGACAACTCCGGGAGTATCAGTGAAACTCTTTAAAGAATGGCGCAGACCCTTTGTGGTAGAAAGAGTACCATCAGATACAAACTGTGTCATTCGGGAAGTTGGATCGATACAGCCACCCTTTGTGGCACACTTCAACCAACTCATATCATACCTACCACACACCACGCCGGAGACAAATAATAGCAAAACCATTTGAACCCGCCAGAGATTGCCGTCGAATTAGAGGTACCGATTGAGGGAGGAATCGCTAGGAGGTCGAGGATGACGCTTTCTGGAGAAGGGGATAGTTTAGTGTGAAACCGAAACTGACTGACGCCCAGTAATTGAATGTCGAACTGTCTTTGACAGCCTTCTTTTCCCCTTTCTTTTTATAGGCTGTTGCGGAAAGCCCAGTACAGTGCTACAAGACACTTAGAACACCCAAAACATTACCCACACGTAACATTACCATTTTGTATTGTAACCATTTCATATTCTTATAGTGTTGCTACGTTTTGCACCAGTATAATTTCATTCAAATCCGTTGACTCTTCTCCCTGCTCGAAACATACTACAGTCAGGAGTGGGGAGTATGATTTGGAAATTCATGTTATTGTGTACCAAGTTTGTATGAGACGAAACAGCTGTCCAGTGCTCTTCGTCGGTCATCACATACTTCTATCATGTAATTGTGGTCTAGTACAGAGGATTTTCTCGATTTCTGTTTTAACTACTACCAAGATTATCAGTAAACACTGTAATTTAGTGCACTGTTGGAGTCCGATGTTCGCTGACAGTCCATCAGATTTCACCCTCGCGTGCAATTGCCTATTCATACAGTCCGAACAAACCGGACTGACTCATCAGTAGCACGTAATCATTCCGGTGGGCGAACTCTAGGCCCATTTTGTGGATTACAACATTTCCAACGGAAGCAGTTCGGTTTAATGTAGGGCAATACATCCAAACAGTACTCCTGTTTGTGTTGCGTGATAAAAAGATATGGGGCAAACTGAGTGACTGCGCGAGGCAAACGGCTATTACGTAGAAGAAATAGTTGTGTGTATGTGTGTGTTCAGAAGACCAGTGATTCAGGAAGGCTGTCTGTCAGACGATTGTTGCTGACTCTGTTCGTCAAGACCAGTTTTGACTGATATTCTTGACTAGCGTATATGACCTTGAATGTGTTAAGCCAGCCACGGATGTGAATGTGTTGTGTGTTGAACAGTAACCTCTTACGAGCGAAGGAACGGCGAGATGTATTATCGATTTGCCTGGCAGCTGGAGCTTCTACACACACACACACAGCAACCCGAGTTGGAAACAGGGAAATGCAAAACTAACCGTTTCACAGGGAGTTGCGCGCAATAACAGTATCGATGACGGCTAGCCATAAGTTTTTCCGAATAAGCACGGGCAGTCTGCCGTTTTAGTCAATATTCCTATTGTTTTTTTTTCAAGGAAAGATGCCATTCATGATGCATGGTAATTTCTCAATATTTCCTTTTGTTCTCTACTTCTTATGGACGAACTGTGATAGTCCATCCAGCTGTGTACCATTGCCAGTTGCGGTACTCCTACTCGGTCCTTATCAATCCAGTTCTAATAAACTAATCGCTTTGACTGATCCACGGACAACACAATCCTATTACGTTATAAATAGTAATCCTTGTTAAATTTACCTTGTTTTACTGGGGGACTTAGTACTTAATAGCTTTGAAAAGCCTTTGGAACACCACTGAACTCGTTTAAATTTGGTTTGTCAAAAGGAGGTCGACGTTAGGTAGCCACCGAGAATGTTTGGATTCGTAACGACTCAATGAATACTGGTCACTC
>UZAN01039656.1:26736-40162 GCA_900618425.1 Echinostoma caproni
GCTGATTTTCCACATACGCGTGCGCACTCAAACACACCACCACCACCACCAAGAACAACAACAGGTACTTGATTCGGTTTAACAAAGAAAACATCACCAGGTGACTGAACACAATTAAGTTGTATTCACGTTAAAACCTGTTTCTCGGCTTTTCATACTAACATCATTATTTTTATTATTATTATTTGTGAGCTTCAGACAAAAATAGAGACTGAAAAAAACCGCTTCAGTAATTCGCATCATGGTCTGTGTGTGTGACATGAAATGAAAGAATAACGGCAAAAAAACAGCGCACACATACACGCCCCGTGCACTTCAGCTCAGAAAGAGGTGTGCGCACACGACAGTCAGTCACCCGGGGGATGGAATTGGGGGAGAGGGAGGTGGGAAGGAAATGTTCACAGCTGATAACCGTTTTCTTACTCATTGAATTGGGTTTACCGAAATCGAACGAGTTAACGAACCGCGGAACTTATCAATCAATCAATCAATCAATCGATCGACATCGATCGACCTGAACGTAGTTGAAACAGACCGGAAGGAGCGGGTGCAGCCCCATCGATTCACTGCCAAATCTGTGTCAAGGACATGCGATCATCATTTTGTATTGTTTACGTGCTTCAGATTTCCCTTTTGATTTACAGTTTACCGAGATTTTTGCATGAATGTGTAGCGACTTAAGGAACATGTTTTTATCTGAAATTTATCTATACTGTATCAACGATGCACTGGTCACATCAATTGTATCATCGGAAGAAAATGTATTGCATTTGCAACCTACCCCCCCCCCTCAACGCCCTATTCTATTCCGACCCCGATCACGTGTTGGTACAATGCGCTCCCTCGCATGTACTGACTAGGAGGTTCTACGTTGGCTATGTGACAGCTGAATATTCCCTCCTCGGGAAGCACACGGCACGTAATGAACTCACCGTGACAAATCACAAGTTCCGATTCTGATCTCAGCACACACTGGCGATCTCACAGAGTTAACCACATGTGCATCAGCAAAGCGTGTAGAACCAGTAAAGAGTGGACATAAGTTTTCGACGTGAGTTCATATCCCATTGAGACCATATTTACTCGTGAGGAGGTACATGACAACGAAAGACAGGTACTTACATCATTCGGATGGCTTCTGTGTGCGCGTTGACCAGTAGTAGTGTTCAACTAAAAGCAAAACAATCACAGAAAGGCAGGAGTGATGCGTGACACATGTAGTCCTACGAACAGAGGATTACTAACAGATTAGTTACACCGCTGAGATACACCAAAGAAGGAACATTACGCTGCCTGGTTATTTATAGATGAATGTCAGAAGCAACACATGTTAAAGGATTAAAAATAATACTTCGACAACAAACTCATTGAATATATATACACATATAAAGTGTATATGTATGTATCTATGCACGTATGTATGCATGTATGTATGTATGGCGGGTAAAACGTTCACGTGCATATAAATGTTTTTTTTGTACTCATAGACAAGATGTTACCAAATTCTTGCTTTGTGTAATTTCACTCCCCACAGGGAACACTGCTACATTTACTTGAAAATGAAACTTACAAGAACGAGAAAAGTATGGAATGCATAGATTCGGACAGTGCGGGAACGGTGGGATAAAAACTCATTTAGCTGGGATTAGGTGCTGGATCGATTTTTTTCTGTCTCCGAGACAGTAGGATCCCACGAACAGTTGAAAACATCTCCATGGCAGAAAGTGAGAATGTTAAAATTCTAGTGCAAATAGTAGCACATTTGACGTAAATAAAAAAAAATAACTTTAAATTTGCACTATGTTGTTCCCCCTGACAGTTTTGCTCAGACGGAGAGAAAATGCTTACATGCAAATAAATGGGTTTAGAACGGCGTTTTTCCAAAGCAGTGACAGATGCAAGTAAATTTCTCTATGGTTTTCACATAATGGGTTAGCACTGATGCAGAAGACAAAAAAACAGAGTCTCTGCAATGAGGGGGGGGGGGTACACAGGTGTATCGGACGAACATTGTGCTCCAGATAGAATTCTGGAAAAAACCGGAACAACTGAAGTTCGCTGCACGATCAGCAACTGGGATAATCGAACACAACTGTCGATCAACACATTGCTCTCTACAATCGAACCAACCACAGATTCGAAACAGTACTAGGCTGAACAGACAAGTGACAAGTGAGTGAAACCCACACTCAAGACCATCAAGAGTGTCTGGTGCCTCTGAACAATCGAACTGAACAATCCAATCTTGATACTCTAAATTGATTAAGCCATTCACACAAGGCAACGACCGTCGACCAAGGATCTGAAGTCCCAGCCCGAACGTTCGCGGTTCAAGACCTGACAGGGACACAAAAAGTACACACTGCTGACGAGTCCCAAACAGGACGAAACAGCTGTGTCCAGTACTCTTTGTCGGTTATCACAAACATTCCCATCGCAAATAAATACGGTGTTTATATACATNTCAGCAGCTTGACTTTTGAGAGGCGATCGTTTTATTGCTTTCAGTCAAGCTCAACAGATTTGTCCCACAACCGAATTCGAGCAAATGAGCAAATTTCAATAACTCGTTTTATACGGAGACACAGCGAGCAGATGATTGGGAGGTGAAATTATTACACACTCCAAAATGAAATAAACGGAACGATGTTCCGAACTCCCCTCCCCTCTATCCGGTCTCCTGATCAAGGAGAGATTCAGTCACACGGTCGGGTAGTTAACAAAGCAGGGGAATTTCATCATAGTATTTGTTTTATCCACTCACAAATCATTTTCAAGTCAAGTATGCATCATGATAAGTGTATATTCGGCAGCCGTATAGTCAACAAAGAAGCAGAATTACGCCAGAATTGTGGAAAGCATGAATAAGATAAAACCATTTACAATATGAGTGAGTTTAGTTCAGAACCGATTCATTCTGGGTCAACAAGAAATCGGGCTAGATAAGGCTCCAAAGACAAACCGTTAGGCACTTGTGCGAGCAAATACACAGCTATAGTGGGATGGGATTGAAGAAGAAGAAGAGGACACTTTGTAAGATCTGCGTAGAACGTATGTGATGGATTGCTCATGACTTTTGTGGATAGCAAAAGACCTGACTTTGTATGTTGTGCAACGATGAACTGATAGATATTTTCATGGGAAATCCCTCTACTTCTTGATAAATGTGCTAAAGATCTGTCCTTTTTAAGCATCTCTGGGAAGATTACAGGGGACCCGTAAATCCGCAGGGGCAAAATAAAAACAAAAAGAAAAAGGCTAATCAGGAAACGACGAAAGGATAAAGCTTTTAGGTATAGGAACAAAAATAATAATTTTCTGACCTTTCGAAGTACAGAAATAATTTGATCAGATTAGCATTAATTTTGATTGATAAACACATATGGATACCTAATATTTAGGGGTTGGATAATGGTGTTATCGCGTATGTTTAACGTGGGGTAAGATTCTAAGAGATTTGTACAACGGTCCCCCCTGAAAGGGATTGACAGTTAAGTTACGTGCACTACAGCCCTCAGCAAGGTTAGAAAGGCCCAGTTGAAGGATGGAGGTGAAAAATGCGTCAGGGTGGGCGATTCCTACGACGACATCGTCTGCATACTCAATATCAAGAGAAATTTGAAAAGTGGGCATGGCTGAAATATAAGTGAGAAACGGGGACAAAATGGCACCCAATAGTACGTCTTATGTAGAAATTAAGGGTGAAAAGAACTACCCAAGGAATCGTGTGAACTGTGATCGCTTTGGGAAATTGTGAGTACCGCAGTTATGGTATGGAACATCCCACCGGAAGACAAATTAGTTAACAATTTTGACCTCTTAACGCAATTGAATAAGCCAAGAAACATATTCTGAAGGCCTTCTTATTTCCGTCGAGTGCTGACAGTACACAAGGGACCAGAGAAGTTAGGGCATCTTGTGTGGAGCGAGATTGATGGTATGCAAATTGGTTAGGGTCTTGCACATTCAGCTGAGATGATACTTTTCGAAGGAGTACCTGATGGAAGCACTTCAGTACAACAGACGTACATGCAACGGGACGGAATTTCGAGGTTCCTCGTTTAGGCACCGGAGTGATGGAGGCAGATTTCCAAAAACCAGGTTTAGTTTTGTCTTCCAAAAACTGGTTAAACAAAGACAGTAGCACTAGCGAAGTGTGTAGGCAAACTCCTTGAGGATGGTGACCTCCAATCTGTCGTGACCTGGTAGTTTGTGGGTATGAGAATCAGCAACCGCTTCAAAACATCCCTTGGTGAATAATGAACAGCTTTGTACCGCGGTCGACTTTTGTGATGTCGATGGTCTCTCCTCTCTGTTACGGGTTCCTTTATTGAATATTCTATTTAGATCCTCAGCGTCTATTGTTGTTCGAGTAATTATTAAGGATTGGCCACGCAAATGCTTGATGCTGTTTCGGGTCCGCCAGCAGGTTTCGTTGTGCAGGAGTATGCAAGTGTGGATGCGGTTTGGTCTATGTAGCTGACCTTTGATAGCAAGTGACAAAATTTTTACCGTTTGAGGATCTTTGCGTTTATATACCGTTTCATTGCTTCGACGTTACTGTTTCAGATGAGGAGATAAGATTCGGCCACAGCAAACGCAAAATGTCTCCCGAGGAAAAGCATTATATATTGTAGTAAAAGTTTAGATATGGTGTTAGGTGATCACAATAGATGAAAGAATTAGAGTGGTAGAACACACCGAAGTCTGTCTGAGAGACCATCATACCTAGGTTCTCTATGTTCTCTGGGTTACATTAACGTTTTCCTCTTCTGATATCTCTGCTTTTTTTAAACGTTATGTAACTGAAGTTTCCGTACACTATTGAGAAAACTTTAGCAAGGGTATGGTCAGGACAGCCAAGAGAAGAGTGGACAGATGCGGAAAAAGCTGGCATCATTGACAAAATACGTCCAAATGAGTATTTAGCTTTTTCGGGAAGCTCACGGTATTTGTCAAACCAAGGACAGTCAAGAAGCTAATGTCAAAACAACTGAAGTCACCACAGATGATGCATAGCGAGAAATCAACGTAACTCATTAAAGCTATGGAAATAGTATCTGAAAAAATGAGGGACAAAAGGGGGAAATATGATTGTTGGCTAAGGCAATCGATCGATAGTTACACAAGTGCCCAGGCTTGCACCAATGGAGTGAGTGAATGCTTACTTCACATCCTTGAACAAATTGTTATTGATATAAGTTATTAGGCTTCCCCCTCACTTCGGATGCGTTGCCGGACAGTCGACTCGGTAACCTGTGAAGCCATGAACTATAGTAATCTTATCAATATCACTACGTAACCAGGTCTCTTGTAATGAACACAATTGCGATCAGTCATAACTGGTAGTTTCCCAGACAATGAACGGACGTTGTTGCCAATAATGACGACTATACAGAGTTGTGACAAATCTCTGCCCCGATGATTCTGCCAATGTCCACGAGATTTTCTGTAGATCCTTTTTTATTTGTTTCTCACTGATTTTCCGAATTCGGTTACATCTGAGGGCAAATTTGAGTTCTTAATGTTTTTAATGAAGACTAAGGAATTTTGCGACAGGTGTCATCCTAGTCGCACAATATCGTTATAGCAGGAAAACACGAAGAAATGGGTGAATAATAACAAAGAAAAGGTCAATGGTCGAAAGGAAAAGCGGCCAAATTAGAAGACGCTGTCAAAGAGGTCATATCAGATACAGCCTACAAGAGCCACAATATACTCAGCGGTGGTTGACCTGAATTCTGACTGGACATTCTTCGCTTGAACCTCAGGAAATACTTTTATGAGACCGAGCTTTTCATGTAGCATCTGCCGAGGAAGCCCTACGCATTTCTTTTACGTGGCGACGTTTTCCCATTAATAGTGAAAGGATGAAAAGCCAATACCCGCGGATAAAACGGAGTCGGTGAACCACTGGCAGTTCCTTTAGGGGAGTTGGCTAAAAACACTGATACTAAAGATTATTTCACAATTTCACACAATTCGGGATAAGACAAGAGTGAAATGTAATAATATATAGAGATGCATACTGCACATTCCTCACGTCACAATCCTATTCATTCTCATTTATCTGACTGTGCTGATCAATCAGTCATCTGTGCACCGAATAAGATCTCATGGGCCGTATACTTAAATCCCGGTTGCAACACAACTCATAGAGATCTCCTTCACTTTTTACTTTGCTTGCATTTGGAGTGTGTGATTTGCGATTGTAATATTCAGGTCAACAGTTCAGTCAAAAAATGTATCCACTGTTAAAGGGGAGAAAAAGATGAATAGTCTTAGGTAACATAGCGAAGAGGTACCTGAAATGAGATAAGCATCTATGCAGTGATGCTGATGGTCAAAGAGAGATCGGAATCGTTTCTCACCCAAAACTATGCTAAGCTGTGGCTGACTTTGAAACCGTATAAAAATGATCAAAGGTGCGTGCATTCTGGGCCTGTCAATTACAACGTTAGTCATACAGAAGTAGTGAAGCATCTTCGGTTTTGAGCACCCGCCAGTGAGACACCTGCTGGTCTGAAAAGATCATCCAAGTGCTTTTTTAGTTTTGACGAAGAAATGTCGAAGGACTAGTATCAATCGAAAACTGACTTCAGCGGTCCCCTTAGACGAGATGTACGGATCTCCGGGATAATTGATCCCCTAGTTCATCGTCTTTGCAAGGCGAGTCTAGTCGTTGCTCTTCAGTTCGTGTCGGTCATAACCCAATGGTTGCAGCTATTTGTCCCTGACATCCAGAAGTTTATTTTGCTAAAATTTGCGGTTCGTCCCCATGAAGTCAACCATCAACAATATACTGCAGGAACCGGATTGCGTACCGAGGTATTAGCAGTGCCCTGCATCCACTTGATCCTCAAATAATGTGAACAGAACTACGGACCGATGTTTCAAAGGGAATAGAACGGATTTTGCGGCGAGTAAAGTTACTGATGTACAAAATAATGCCAAGATATCTAGCCTTATTGTTCTGGATTGTCTAAAGGAATTTAACTAAGTCTACTTAATCGGTATTCGACTAATGACATTGCAAACGGTCAAGTCATCTGATGAGAAGGTCCATTTGAGAAATCAAGCAAACGGGCTTGAACGTTTTTAAGGTAAACAAGCTTGGATGAAGTCATTCATGCAGTGTGACTATTCTAGAGCTATCGCAAAACGGATGAAATTTTAAGATCCGTATTCCTAACAAGATTCTTTTGATCGTACCGAAACACGAAAACAGTCCTGTAGTGCTAAGCCTCACTCACCTATTTGGACTTTTGGACGAGGAACTTCTAGGTTTAACCGACTAAGTCTCTGATTGTGCTGTGGCTAACTCAAATCATACTTTTCTACCTCATGTTGGTAATACTCGTTTGCAAACGCTGGAGTTGGATAAGCAAAGTATTGCGAAATGGCCTTCAGTCGTGTAACTCAGGGATGGGTGCCTTCGATCCCAAGTAAATACACGGAGATCACGATGCTGTACTCTCTCTGACTGTAAGCCTCACTGTGACAAATCTTTTTGAACTAGCGCATCATGCCATAGATCACTGTGAAACTGTTACACCAAGAATATGGCACTCTACAAATTAGCTACTATACAACAGGATCCGCTGAGGTGAAAATGTTCCCGCGATTTCTGTGACAAGCAGATCGAAGCTTCGGGGGTATTGTATTGAGTGGTCATCAATAAATGAGCACACGGATATTGTCCAAACTGGTGCAACAGGAATCTTGTGTATATCGATCACTATGGGTGAAGAGTATTTATTCTGCAAATTAGCTACCACTGAAATTTATATAGTTCTCTTGTATCACCGTTATATCCGATGTGGGACAATGTCATATTCTATCTCGTGAATGACGCTCGAAACACTACTCGTTGGGGAGAACGTGTGATGAAAGTCAGTTTGATCAGTATCTGCATACATACATACATACATACACACATACATACATACATACATACATACATACATATATACACACATACATACATACATACATACATACATACATATATACACACATACATACATACATACATACATACATACATATATACACACATACATACATACATACATACATACATACATATATACACACATACATACATACATACATACATACATACATATATACACACATACATACATACATACATACATACATACATATATACACACATACATACATACATACATACATACATACATATATACACACATACATACATACATACATACATACATACATATATACACACATACATACATACATACATACATACATACATATATACACACATACATACATACATACATACATACATACATACATACACACATACATACGTACATACNTACATACAGTACGTGTACACACCAATTTGGATCGTCTATTTATTTCCAGATTTAAACAGTAAAGAATTCCTGTTTACATCATAAAACTTCATGCGGATCATCACGTCAGTATATACTTACAGTTATGTCTATAGTTGAACAGACGTAAATGAACGCTTCCACGCAATACAGCAATAATATAATAAAACACAACGAAACACTATATCTAATGACTACTTTGTGGTTGTAGGATATGAATTATAAAATCCACCGCGAATCTTCAAATCGATGTTCCAAGTTGGCAAGCTCACAGTGGTCACAGTGGTTTTCGATACTCACCAAGTGGATAGTACACCAAGTTAAACGAGGACTGCTTTTTCCGTCCTGAACAGTCCAACCAGATTTCACATTCCGACAAAGAATTCGGTTCGCTTCGATCGGTAGCATTGCTCATCCTGGTGGAGCCCATCAACTTACTATCTCGTAATGCTTGTGTGTTCGAATTTAATCACTTCAGCCTCGATCTCGTTCTTCAGCACGGATTACAGTTTTGTGCTGGAGTAAAACAGATTAACCAAAAACTATTCCGTTATAATGTTACCATGAACCAGAACTGCTTTATTTTAGAGTGATGTGGTTCTGTGGAACAGTATATAATCACTCATGCTGGTATCTTGCGTCCGCTTCCAAAACTGGTGATTGGGAACCGGATTCACTAATCGATAACTTCAAAGGATAAGAAGTGGTACAAATACCACACCGTATTGCAATAACTCCTTGTGGTGTGAACAGTGATGGGTAGTGTGCGCAATCATACAATGCGGTCTTTCAGATATAATTCAGATTTGTTACACAAAAACATTACTTACCGTATTTTACATAACCCGCATGACGATACACTTGTGGAAAAAACATCGAAATATGTTCCCCGGGAGGGTCGGTTAAACTGCACAAATCGCGAAGATCGCGATCATCAGTGCAATGTGTTACTTCGAAGAAATATTCGGCAGATCACCGACACCAAACCGACCAAATACATCCAGAGGAGTCTGCCAGTTCGAACGAGGAGTTCACTTGTCCAGTATTACTAAATACAGAAAACCGAAATCAACATTCCGGCGCTCCACAACTGCCTATCGAAGAGACTGTTACTCTTGCGCTACAGAACTCAATCCCAAGAGCAAGTCAAATCGACGAGGTTCTTTGGAGGGAGGAGAGTTGTGGTGATCCTGGCCCACGAGATGGCGTATACCATGGAGCGAGACGTTTCAGTTTTCGGACAACTGTAATGAATCAAGCTTCTCAGGTGACGTCAGCAAAGTACGTACGTGTCACAGCTTCGGACTACAGACCATAGAGAGAATGTACCAACAAATCAGAAACCGTAAGGCCCAGACAGAAGTGGCACAACGACAGAAATATTATCACCCGATTGGCAGACGCTTGGATGACCAATTAAATTGTTTTGATTTCTTTCAACAAACGAACTGCTATTGTTGTGGCTTTTTCCTCGCTTCTGGGTTACGTGGGATACTGCGTGCAAGTATCAGTGTGATACAGTGCTTACGTAGCGTCCGCGATTGATAATTCGTGATTTCTAATTCGTGATTCTTACTTCGTGATCAGTGCATACTATAATTACCACAAAGGAGGAGTTAATTAAAGTGAACTTTCTTCTGTTTTTTCAATGGGAATATTAAAGTTTGCTAGTTTTCAATTGTTTATACAAGCTAAGGGTATTTAGCTTTGCCTCTGTTTCATCCGTACATATTGCGGATCACGGATCAGAATAGGACTCAAAGTCAACTGTTGGAATTCTCGACACAGAATGATGGTGAAAGACGGCAATGACATAAGTGCTGCTTTCAATGAAAGCAATTAAATTGGTTAAACCTTGGTTGCAAAGAAAGTGCAATGGCTCAGCCAGTGGGCTCCCGTGTTCTCCCGGTACTGAAGAGTGATCCG
Organism: Echinostoma caproni; assembly: GCA_900618425.1. Lineage (NCBI taxonomy): Eukaryota > Metazoa > Platyhelminthes > Trematoda > Plagiorchiida > Echinostomatidae > Echinostoma > Echinostoma caproni. The sequence continues at coordinate 37,035 of UZAN01039656.1, forward strand.
TGAAAGAAACTTAAAGAATTATCCAAAATTCTGACCTTTTATTCACCACCAATAAAATGTAACGCCCACCTCTCCGGCCTGCGCAGCATTGAATTAAAAAAACTAATTTCTCACAAATAATAAGCCTTCTGAGTTTGACAAATGTTTTTTGCTTGGTAGTCACAGTTTATGGCGGAGTCGTCTCTTCTAGTGACGCTTCAGAAGCTTTGGTTGTTGATCGGGGTCTGAGATGCTGCGCCCCTCAGGGCAAGATGTTATCTTTTCATGACACTCGTCAACAGAATTTACTTATTTACCGGTGTACTTTGGGAATAGGATTTGTTCTGCATTATCTTCATCAGGGTATCTCTAATCTGCTGCGTGATAATTTCATGTGTTGGTTGGAAATCCATGCGTCTAAAGGAAAACCCTTTGCTGAAATACATAAACTGAAACGAGAATCGTAAGGTCCACAATTTGAACAATTTGGCTGGACTGTTCTCAGTCATGATAGCGGTGCTGTGTGTTTCTGTGTTGTAGCAGGAAGTTGTTAAACGGCATCCTCAACTCTGATACCGATTTTCGGGCTCGCCAATGCATGAGTAAAGTTCTCAACCGCATCGTTCGAGCATGGATAATGTGGGACCGCTAGTAAATGGCGGCAACCAGCACTATCCAACCACCAGTATGCTCCGCCGTCCGGTACCAGTACTCGGTGTGCAATCTATAGGCTGAATCAATAGCGTTATCTCACATATTTGGATCTCCATAGACAGCCAATCCGAAGGGACACTTAAATAATATTGATTGATTTGACTGACTAACCTTCAGACTTCAGCTTCGCGCACAATCCTCAGTTCATCGATTGAACCATACACTCGGAAGCACTAGCCTGGAGTTTCGCTCGTATTCGAGCTCATCAGTAGTGCATATGCACCGTCCGGTCCGGGATTTAACTTAACTAACACGCATGGATGATTAGTCCCAAATGGGGCGAAACAACTGTCCAGCGCTCTGGCACTGACCACTGCTTTCGCAAAACCGAATGCATGAACACGTCCGGGGAATGCACGAACTCCTACGAAATGACACTCACTCAAGATGATGGCTGTTTATCATGTTTGAGCTGGGGCACTCGTATTCGAAGACTCCCGACTTCCAATCAGAACAAATACATCTGACTACTGCCCTTTTTCGACCAATACACAGGATTGCCAGAAACCTGTGAGTGAGTTCACCGTTCACTTGCAGGGCTGGATGAGAGGTCATTTCACATTGACTTCGTTCGAGGGATATTGTTTGGGAGGATTGTATTCACTCACAACGGCAAATTAATACGGTCTTTGTGGTAGCATATTTCGTATGGCAAAGTGAATTTCCCTTCTGTAAAAAAGTATATGACAGCGAATCGGTGTCAATCACGGGTGAACAAATGAGAGAGACACAGTGAGAAAATAGGCAATGAGTTTGTACCCAGGAGTTCCTCATGCAAGTGATACGCACATACATGTGTGTGTGTGTGTGATTTCACCATATGAACGACAGTATGGTGCACCGTTTCTATTGTGACCCCTGAACAGTGGAACTTGTGATCGTTCGGCTCTTCCCGACTCGATGCTCCACGACAGCTGCCCGATGACCTTCAAATCAGATATTACATGACACGGGAAACGATGACCTTTTATTTGTCGAGAACAGACTCCACGGAAGAGGCTAAATTTCGGTCCACATGTACCGTGGTTCATCGGAATAAAGCAAAAAACAACCAGTGTCAATTTTTACGTGAGGTCATGGGTAGTTTCAACGGGGTTTGTGAAGCGCGCGAAGTAGAGGGGGGAGTAATTCGCCTGTTTTTCCTGCCCAGCCTTAGTCCGTCACGAAGTGAATGTCCCGATTTGTCGAATGCAAAACAGCTGTCCAAATTCATCAACTTTTTAGAGAGAAACAAATTCACAATCAGATTTGTTCTAAATGTTCTTTCTAACACTTTTCACTTGTTATGGTGATGATGTGGTATAGGTCACCGAAACATCACCCGGAGGAGGTGTGTTTGAATCGCATCAATTCCACCGCCGCTATCGTCTGACTTCCTCATTCTCTGTGTGTTTGTGGTATGGTACCCCTTGATTGGCCGCCTCCCGTTTCCTGATAATTGTATCACTGACTATATTCAATACAGTGAACTAAAATAAAAGATTATTTTACATTTCTTGTTTTTAGCTATGTTGGATCCATTCGGCAAGTGTTCAGGAAGCACTGGTCACTTTTGCAATGATCAAATGATTTTGCTTTTCTGTTGGACAAATAGTGGAACAATATTTGCCAGTTTACAAACAGCATTTGCTTTATTACCAATTATTGCTCCGTCAGTGTGCCAACTACATTTTGTGTAGATTTAATTTCACCGCGGTTTGGATAGTAGAAACTGAAAGTACACTCTAATTTTGACAATTTTCAGTTTTAGATTCTGACTAGATCAATCCAAATAAAGGCAGTAGTTGGGAATCGAACTCACGAAAGCAATGCTATTCACTGAGTACCTTCATTGACTCAAGCATCCTGATTAGCTGACACTCTGCATAAATAACCCAAGCGATTAGATTCCCATCTCAATGGCTTCGATAAATAGGTTTCACTAGCGAACAGCTGCACAGTCAATCCGCCCTTTTCACACGTGAACTAACGACTGGTTTCCCACAACATGTTTACTACTGACCCTCATTTCAAGGTAGGACAATTATGAAATCCAACGGAGGCAACCTACACAGCGTTTTCGCATTTAATTTTTGTATCTGCGCTTTTTGAGCCCTTTGCAAAGAAAAATATCCGTAGTTCGGGCAAACTTTTTTATCCAAACTAAATAGAAGAAAATAACCGTCAAAGATTAACCATCGGTCGTTTATATATTTACCATAAAAAAATATAAATGATTCGAAAAAGTTCCCTGGAAGCACACAATCGATTTCGGATTTCTTTCCGCTCGTCGGGAATGCGTTTCGAGCAAGCTAGTCATATAGAGCTCTAGTCATATAAAGACAAGTATGGATAGACAGATAGATAGACAAACAGACAGACAGACAGACAGACAGACAGACAGACAGACAGACAGACAGACAGACAGACAGACAGACAGACAGACAGACAGACAG
>UZAN01039656.1:41213-66835 GCA_900618425.1 Echinostoma caproni
AAACAGTTTGAATTCGATCGTTAAACACTGAAGTGATGTGACCACACTGCGGGCAGACTGCTTGCACTAAGCATTTGGACGACGGCTCATTCATAATTCCAAAATTTATTTCGCCCCGTTTTGTGGTCTTAGAATCTGTTTATCTTCTCTGATCCGACATAGTACAGCCGTTTGGTACCACCTAAATGCGTGTATGTAAAAAGCCACTCTTTCGCCGTCTACTGTAAAATCTTTTCGGACGAAGTTCACCGAGCTCACTCGGTAGGACTGAACGTTCTCCAATTGGACACAGTCTTCGTTGATGCTGTTGCACTTTGTGCTGATTCACTTTTAAAAATAAGTATTTGAGTAGGATATCTCACGCACGCTCTCATTCTCTAGCCTATTTCTGTGTGTCTGTGTGTGTATGTGTGCGTATGTGGAAAACAGTTCGGAACTGAAAGCACTTTCGATCCATTGTTGTGTTGCACTCCGAACGTCGGGCTGCACCGAAATGACAGCAAATCGTTCGTAATCATTTTGTCCAGTCCTAATAAAACAAGATACATATGATTTATTGGCTATAAAAATTTGGAAATATGCTATCTGTTCAACTATGAAGTGCATTTCGCAGATCGAGGATTATGTGTGTGCGTGTTTGTGTGTGTGTGTGTGTGTGTGTGTGTGTGTGCGTACGCAAAAGAAAATCAATCCATTTATGTATGAGCGACCAAATGATAGGACTTTGATTCAAGCCAAACCAACAAAGCTTGAAGGCGTAAATACACACTCAGGCACACACAAAATACGGTTTTTCTGATTGAACTTACTTGAAAAAGAATTATAATTCGAACTTTGATTGTAACACGCGTTTTTATGAACCGAACAGACTTAATGATTGGCAAAGAACTTGATCAATGCGAATTAATTCATCCATCCATCCACCCTACCCCACTCCTGGTAGCCGAATCTGTCAAATGCCAAGCAGACAATTGAGTGGCGCGAACGCGCATTTTATTTCACTGCGTTTGGTAAAAGAAAACGGGCATCTGGACAAAAACGGGGGTGGATTGTTTTGATGCTGACAATGCTCGCACGCACGTGGATTAATTTATTGTCACTTTGTGGTCAATTCAGTTGTACTTGAAAAACTTCATTTATACTGATTTAATTATTCAGCACGTTTTTTTTTCTAGCTCTTGAGGTCAGCTGCTCCTTTTGGGGTGGTGGTGGGGGTGATTAAGAAATATTGTCACAAATTAAATCGGGTTAATATTGAATTGTAGTCCAGGGATCGAGTTGGTGCTTCTCGTTTTGTGTCGAACCGCATCGGTTGCAAATGACCGAAGAATCATCATATATGCTTTANAATAGGAAACTTTTATCCACAAAACGGAAGAATGATGTGCATATCATGGAACAGTGATGGTCTGTAGAATGCTGGATGCATCAAAACCATTTGTGATAACACTTTCACGATCAATGCGAGATCTACAAAATACGGGGTATTATTACTCCCATTATTGTGTATTGTTTTGTATTGCACCTATCGTTTACATATTGGCCTGTGGGAATGTAAATTCCATCCCTTCACCCGTTCAAAATACAGATTTATCCCATCTCGGATATCTGTCCACAGAATTTTCTTGGTATCCTATCTCTCCCGGACACTGATTGACAAGAAGTGTTCGTTTTGAGCTGTTATGGTGATCCGAGCCTACGAAATGACACATACTACGGAGCGACGCGTTACAGTTTTTGGACAACTGTGATCAATCAAACTTCACGGGTGACGTCAGCAAAGCGCATACGTGTCACTGCTTCTGACTACATACCATAGGTAGATCGTACCAGCTAATCAGAGACCGTGCGGTCCAGACAGAAGTAGAACAATCCCAGGAATACTGGAACGCGATTGGTAGAAGCTTGGATAACCAACGAATCTACTTTGTACATATTATTTAATTCCCTTTATTTTTTCCAATCAACGGAGTACCACTGTTGTGGCCTTTTTCTCGCGTCTCAGTTACGTGGGATATTGCATGCTACTGCCATTGCAGTCCAGTGCTTATGTGATCCAGTCTGAGATCGCTAATCCTTGATGCGTGCTGCGTGATTCGTATTACGAGGTTCGTATTCAGAGTTCAGTGCGTATTACTATTACTACAATCTTACAGCATTATAATGCATTCGGTAGTTAATTCACGTCTGTGCTCCATCCCCCCCCCGCCCTATGTTTTGCCAGTATTTTTGACTAATGTGATAAATGTTATAGAACGGAATTTTCGGATCTCTGCCGATTTCACAACAGGGCACAAGGCAAATACGAATGTACAAGGGATGTGTGTGCATTGGACTTGGTTGAGACAGGCTGAGGAGGGTTGAGAGTGAAACAAAGCTAAGTTAGCGAACCAGACCACTTGAAGGGATGCTCAGTTAGACCGCGCACCGTGTGTGTGGGTGTGTGTTTGAATGCTCATGGGAAGATACAACAAGAAAGCCACTGATGTCGGTCCGCTATTATGTCCTTCAGTGTTATCCATCAACCATTTGTAGCATACGTGAAACGTTGGATCAGGCTGTAAATCTGGTCCACCAGCTCGCTACACTGGTTGTCGGTGCATACCATTAGCTATCTCATGAAGGTTTGAGCCCACTGGTTGATTGATTCGTTACAGTATAGTGTAATGTTTGAAGTTCGCACAGATCATGGACTACGAATCACGTATTACGAGTCACGGACGCCACAGAAACACTGAATCACACTGTCACTTGCACGACGGTATCGCACATAGCCGAGACGCAAGGAACAGGCCACGGGAGTGGTAGTTCACTTATTGGAAGAAATCAAGGAGGTTAAGCAACATGTACAGAAGAAGTTTATTGGTTATCCGGACAGCTAGCAATCGCGTGCTTGTATTCTTGGTGTCCTACAGTTTCTGTCTGGATTGCACAGTTTCCGATTGTTTGGTATAATCAGCCTGTGGTTCGTTCTCCAGAAGCTGTAACGTCTAGGCACTTTGCTGGTGTCATCTAGGAAGCTTGACTCATCACAGTTGTTCAGAAATTGGAACCTGTTGCCCCGTGGTTTGCGACATCCCATAAGCTAGGATCACGACATACACTCACGGATGTTTAAAGCTCCAGGAACGAGTTGGGCAAATGTTGAACAACAAATACGTGGAAGATACTCCAAATGAACACGACAGGCGACCAGCTCAGCGACAGTACGCATATCAGATACCATCTAACGCCCCGGATAACATACGGAATTCTTGGGCCAGTGAACTCGACCAGTTTAAAAATCACAATGTATAAAAATGTTTTTTGAACTCGTTTTCAATTACATAATATATATATAATATATATATATATAATATATTTCATTGAAACTGTGTAAACATCTGTTTACTCTCTTTTTGATGGTGACCCTAGTAGAATGTGCCGTTTCCATTTCGTTTTAAAATGGCAATACGTCCTGTCAACATGGCTTTAATTATCGATTCGTAATATCAAAGGTTTATTTTATTTCGAGAAAAACTATCCACAAAATAATGTGGCCTACACATATGTATACCTTTGCACATCCGTAAAAAAAACCAGAGGAAAGAAATTCGATCGATCTGATTTAGAGATGTGGGCCACCCGCAGACCATTTGGAAGTATATGGCTTCCTTGAGACAGGGTGCCTCTTTGTACAATTTAGATTTACCATATCGGTTTTTATATATTTTACTGAATACATACGTGGTTTTGAATCCCACCGGAGTTCCTAATTCATTTACTATTCTATATATATTCATAAAATATGCCATGGGAGTATGAATATTGATATCGAAATACAATTAAAATATCAGACATTCATCTCAATTTTAATACTCTTTACTTTACTCTTTGCATGCAGATTTTCTCAGATGCTAGCGTATATAATCGTCGTCTTGCTTCGAGTTGGTCGGTTTTCTTCCTCTACATTGCTGCCTTGCTGAACAAATTTCCTTGATTATGTAATAAACTGTTCTTCTGGAGCTCTTGCAAAAGTCAGGGAGTTGGACACCGAAACTCTGGCCGCTCTGATTCACTTGTATACCATAAACTGTTGGATATTTCATTTGTTTTCGGGCATAGTAACATTCAGAAATGCTTTTTCAAACAGCCACATACTTCAAGGTCTACTTTTGGAGGTCAATTCCTTCGTTTCACAAGATATATACTTCTCCCTTCATAAGCATTTTGCAGCCACACCATTTTTCTATATCATTATGACAACAAATGATCATTTATCGGTATATTTACCCTACAGTAAAAATATGCTGTACTTAAAATGCTTCTATTCTATAATTTCAAACTACTGCACATTTGATCGTGTCACTTTAAGGTTGTACCAAGTCAAAAGGGTAAAACAAGAGAATTGCAATCGTTGCGATGGGAGGTAACGTTCATAATCAATTTTGTCGATATGATAATCGATATATAAATATATACTCCTCTGGAAATGCACGACTAATTTCGCGGTTCTCGCCGCTCGTCAGGCATGCGTATCCGGTAATCTTTTGTCAGCGGAAAGAACGGTAAAATCAGTCATGTGCTTCCAGGGAAATTTTTTCCAGTCATTTACATATTGCTTATTATGATATATGTATATGTATTTGTGTATATATATATATGTATATATATAATTTTTTTATCAAAACCTCTTGATAAGTCTATCAATTTAATAATCTATGTTTGCAAAATGACTGGAATAACTCCTCCTTTCAAGGGAGTAAAATTTTATCTCATCTTTACACTATGAGGTTTGGTTCCAATGACACTACTCGACTTCTTACGTGAGATTGAAGAGGCAAATAACGACTTCGGACTTCCCGCGGACGAGCAACTAAATCGCATCTTTCAAAGGTGAATTCGTCGCGTATATAGCAAATAAATCTTGAATTGAAAAGCTAGGAAGCACTGGATGGCTGTTTCAACCTGGTTGGGTCTCATCAACAGTGCGAATCCTGCGACCTACAAGTGGATCGAACCCGGGACCTGATGGACAGAACGCAAGTGTGTTACCCACTCGGCCATCGGGCAGCCGATCAGACCGTTTTTCATTTTCCAATTACTTGATATATCACAACCCATCTTTGCGAGCTTGTTGCGGGCCACAAACTCTGCTCATCTCAGCTCTAGCTTCCGGGTTATGACTCGGTTGGAAACATTCTACTTATTTATTTCAAGTGAGTAATGAAGGATTTGATTCAATTTCAAAGTTGAACTCGTCGTGTATTAATTAATCCAATCATGCACTGCACCTTATGCTTCAGCGATGCAGGATCTTCAAATCGCTCTAAATTGATGAGATGAGAGCATGAAGAAACTATGGGGAACATTTGATGAATCTATTCTCTTGCCCCAACAACAACCGCCCCGCTTCTCCTCTTCCTTGTTCGAGTCCAGGCAAAGTGATAGATGAGTACTGTGAATTACATCGGATGCTTGTCCGCCAGTGAAACCAATTGGCGAAAAGTTGCGGCCTATTGATTCGAAAAAGACTTTCCGATTTGGAACATTAGGATTGGGCAATAATAATAATAAGCGTTTTCTCACTAAATTGAACAAAAACGCTTGCAATGATTAGATTTAGAGGGGATGGGGGAACCGCATTCATATCAAGGTGATGCAATGACGCAAGCCGGGGTGGCGAAGAAAGGAGGAGAGAGTTGGGGCAGACAGGGTTGGAAAAGTGTGGACCGGGAATCACATCCCCTGTTAATTCATTTTGAGCGCCTAAACGAATGTGTGATGAATGATGAGAAATAAATAGCTCACATCGGACTTAAAATCACTTGCACCGAAATGGCAACTGCATTAATTTGAGGAGAGTGAACTGGGGCAAAACCATTGATAAATAATAAGTATTGTCTGTTCGATTTTCTTAGAAAGCAACGGGTTCGTTTTGTGATCTCATTGAGAACAGACTTGAAATAATTCCGTTTAGTTTTATTTTCACTGACGAGAATGGAGGAACTTCCTGGTAAATGACATACCATGAAAGTGAGTTATTCAAAAATCAATACTTTATTATGCAATAAAATAGGTAGAAATTAAAACCAGATGACTTATCGACTATTAACATAATTCATGTTGAGTAGTTTCACTTGGAAAGATCATTTAAGTTACGTCGGTTAGTTAGTTTACTGCAGTTATTCAGTCAGTCAGTCAGTCAGTCAGTCAGTCAGTCAGTCAGTCAGTCAGTCAGTCAGTCAGTCGGTAGTACCTTCATTTACGCGGAGTGAAATGAAATTAAAATTTATCTAATATCGGCTTTGTCAATGAAGCATGTAATTACGTAATTCTCTGGAAACCTTCACTTGGTTAACAAGTAGACGTGCGAGATACGGTACAATAAATGAATAAGTCTTTTTCAACTAACTGGAGAAAACCATTCGAAAGCAGTACAACGAGTGGGTAGCATGCACGCATTCACTAACCTAACAATTACCTTGTGGGGAATATAAAATGCCTTTAATCAGATTGAGAAATGGGGAAGCTTTCTAACTTTGCAGAATGTGTTGTGAACGTGCATTGACCATGATAAACTATGTGATAGCATGATTGGTAGAAACGGTAGGAGATCTATTTGTGAGGACTGAATACGGTTCATCAGCCAACAGAGGAAATTCAAGATCTTGGAATTTTAAGGCATTCAATGAAAGGATATGAGATAGGGACCAATCGACGTCTTTTATTTTGCTTTGCATTGCTTCTTCAGACGTGGACGCTGCGCATCGCAAAGCGACATCTTCAGTTTATTGCAGCTAATGAATGTAGATGAATGAGAAATTATTTAAATACATTGAAAACAAAAATGGAGAAAGAATTACACATTAAGGAACACCAAAAAAAAACCGCGTTAGTAGATTTCCGGCCATGCAAGCACGTGAAGTGCCTTCCATGTATGAAATATTCGCCTGTCAACTTTTAAACCTTTGGATGAGCGATACCAATCGATCAAGACTGCATAATACTATTCTGTTGTCTAATAACATCACTCTGGAGTCTTTACACTTCCTTTCCAGAGCCGAAAGTTTTGGATGAGCAAGATAAGTAACGGCATCAAGTGTTTAGCGCACAGAGCTAGGTGCAAAGTGATTTATGTCACCTTCGGTAGATTCACTGATAACCCACAGTCGCAAGCATCTCTCAAATAATTTTAGTGGCTGATGTGCAGGCGATGGAACAGTGCTCCCCAGGTTCCTGTTTGTGGATGGGGTTTTGGTGGCCAGGAATCTTTCCATGTATCAAAAGGTCATTGAGGATGAGAGTGAGTGGAATTTAGAATGTCGACACATCTTGAGTATCATGGGTGATAGCTCATCCGAACCAGATGCTTTATTCATCTTCGTTTTCCGTGGCTGTCAGAGGACCATGGTGGTGGTGGTGGCATAGAACTACCGAGATGTGCACCGTAAACCTGGGCTGAATTGGATTGGATGCTTTCATTGTCAACAGTTTCCTATTGGTGCTTATTTATACTTACGCTCAAGTGTTGCATTGCTCCCCACATGCCACAACAACTAAAGCTCCACAGGATGACATCTATGTACAACTGATAGAGACCATTGTTTTCAGATTTCATCAACTTTGTAAGACTTGAAATGGCTTCTCTGGTCATGTTTATAGATCCACTCTTTCCGTCTGCCTAGCTGTTTAAGTAACAATAATGGATATCTATTCGAATGTATGAAAACAGCCTCAAGCAGGCCAAATTTCATGTAATCGGTAAAGTTTGTGCAGAGGACAGATCGGTTATGATTTGACTACACTGAAACAGATGCTGTGGCAATCAGTGATATTAACCATTCTAGATTCTCCGATGACCAACTCCTATGATTCGTTGTTGTGAACGGTCTTCTTACGGGGATAAATGTAACTGTTAGTTCTACTGTACAGAGTCAGACACATTTTTAAAATGAGACAATCAGCTACATAGAAGCGAAATTTTTGGGACAGCGAAAAATTGAGGTCTGTTTTTAAAAACAAAGTCTAGGTGTGCGTCAACTCTTATGGGAAAAATGCACCAAATTTCAAAAACAGTGTGGCGAGAAAAGTTACTTCGTATCTCTTAAAACCATCTAAAAATAAACACAAAGGTCAATTAATCGTGCTATCACAACAGTAAAAACAATGCCAGAAAATGTGTTCAGTTCAGATGCTGATTTACTGGGTACCACGTGAATGTTTGGAAGAAGTACAGAACGACACCCAACTAAAAAATGAGACTTAAATTCAATGAGGTATCAGGCGGATTTGCCACGTTGATTATTCAAAAATCAGTGCAATTAATTTACTCCAGTTGCGGTTACCCTAAAGAACAACGCCCACACCACGTTTATGGACACTTGTGAGACGGACAGACCGATACCAATTATATCCACCAAGAGATATGCAGCTGAATCGTGGAGCTTCATAAGCATGACAACGTAGAACACTCAGTCACCAAGGGTAACCGACAAATATATTCGCAGATCACGTATCCCTGAAATATTCAGGGATGTCTCGATCAAAAATATATAGTAGTGAGAAACGCTATTTTACTGAAATCTACCGGACGGCCGAACGGGTGAAACATCACAATGGACAAATGTCTTTTTTGCTTGAACTGTAATGTGAACGTCTTCCGGGCCCTCAGAGCGCGGCAGAATGAAAGGATATGCGCGTCAGATTGTCCGTTTGCTCGTATTCTTGCAGTGGGAGACGATACGAGGTTTTGCGGGTGACGAACGACGGCGGGATACGGGTTGGAGAGGAAACACTATGAGTCACGTCTTCCGTAGGTCGGGGTTGAAGTTAAACCTGCAAGTCAAAACAAACAAAACGCCCTGAGATACAAGCACTCACGATAAAATACTACTGGAGCGGTCGCCAAGCGTTACACAATCGACCTTGTTAATCCAGCGTTACAGCACTATCAATCCCATGGAAAATGATGCTAGTAAATTCTCATCTCGATATGTGACTACGAGTAATGAGCGAAATCAGCGGTATCGTTCAATCCCAATAATCAGGTTCGTTATCTGTGGAATTTCTGTTTTGTTCAATTTAGAAGATCTCCGTAGCTGATCTTGCCAATTAAATCCCTAAACGGAAAACCAACAAACTCTATGAACAGATTGAAATTCAAAGTCCCTCATGAGGGGGTATAGTGAACACTACATTCCCGTTCCGAACGTGTCATGATGCTTGTGGCTGAACGCAGCTCTCCATATGAACCGGATCAACCAGAACACTCGTCTAAAACACCTGCTCATATAGCAACGAACAGTGGGTCTGATATTCGAAAGCTGTCTTTCTAACACTGGCATTGGTTGAGCATATCACAACTATGCGTTACAAAAAAGCGCAGTGGAACGAATGGAATGCAGTGGACGTAGAACAGTCTGTCTTCAAACCCATTGACGTAATTGTGCGGATTGACTTGCTTTGCATACCTCAGCTCAATGCGGACTGGTTAATGAACTCGGTCTGTCACCCGACCAATCACCTATCTTTGTAGTGCTCTCTGACATTACGTGTTGTGAAAGGAATCGTTTTTCTTATTTTACCTATTTAACTTCGTAGATAGGTTTTCTGTAAGAAATAAAAAGAAAAATTAAAGTAAATAAAAAGAAAACAGCTTCTGATTGGGGGGGAGGACTCATTCCACGGTTCCTAAACGGAAAATTAAAAATGAAAGCATGCATTTTATTGGTTGAAAGCATTCCGTGGACTGAAATTTGATTGGTCGTGTTATGACTGCCCAATAAGAATTCACATTTTTATACTCCTCGTATTTTGACTCACATCATCATCGCTCACATTTGCCAGGTTGCTGAATTTCCACTTGATTATCACAATGCAAAAGTACAAGGAAAAAGTATCTAAGCCCATTTTATATATTAGCTATAGTAAAGGTTTATCATACCGCACGCAAACATGAATCAGGTCCTAAGCATTAACACTAGCATATTCACTTCTAGCTGTTCAACACCCTAGTCCATTTGAACCTCTATCTTCTTATCGTTGTTCCTTCCAGCTTTCAAAATTCTTCATCAAAATGCGACAGTCAAAGGACAGCAATCAAGAAAACACCGCAAGAAAGCGTCAGAGTGATGGTTGTGTAAACTGAAAAATGTAGAGTTCTGCCTCCTGACAGACCTTTAGGTGATCCCTTTCCGTGGGGATTATTCGAATTTGGCTGTGCTTATACTTTCATCCGGTATGTTTTGCTAATTTACAGTGAAAACTACGTTGTCTTCTCGATAGACTTTATCGAGTAAATTTATTTAGTTTTCAAGGTCAAATACTGTCCCATGGCCACAAATCTCCATGACATCCCTACCTTTTATTTCCCATGAACGCCAGTTTCGTCTTTTGCGCATTGTGTAAGAAATCACTACAACCGATTGAGGACGAAGGGGGAAGGGCTGCAAATGAAACATCTTGCTGGTTGGAGGGTCGCTCCTAGGTAGCGTTCTTGTTATTATTCCCAGTAGAGTCCACTCACTTATGGGGAAAATTTTTCAGATCAAAAGCATGATACGTGGAAACATTTGCAAAAACGTTGGAATTATTATGCTCAAGGAAAGTTGGTTACATCCTGAAATTGAGGATGGTGTTGTTCGTCTTGGTGGATTTGATATCTTTCGAGATGATCGGAGTGTGTACTTTAACAATAAAGGGGATGGCGTAGTTACTTTTCTCGATCGTATGTGGAGTAACAACTCTGATATTTTTTCACTTTGATAACAGAGAAATTAACTGCATTGTGGTTCAATGTAGACCCTGCTTTCTTAGTAAATTTCATCATCTCATGCTAGTAAATATTTACATTACCCCTGAAATGCCCCATTCAGACATCCGAATATGTTTTGACTCTTTTTCGACGCAACTCGTGACCGCCTTAGACAGGTCCTTGTGCATTGCGGATGGTGATTTTATTTGCCTCGATATTTCGTTTTTAAGAACTTTAGGTTTCGTTAACCCTCAGCTTGACGGCAGTTTTGTAAATATCCAATAGGTCTTTATGGAAAAGTGAGCACCTATTATCACATTCGACCACTGTACAATTCTTTTGCACCCCAAAATCTATGGTAAAATATATTTGTTAATTGAAGGAAAATGCAAATATGAATACAGTTGTACCGATGTTAAATGACTATCGGTTCTCACCAAGGTAGAGCCTGGGCGCCTGAATCGGATGTATATTGAGACCATTTTGGGCAACAGTAACTGCCGGCGTTGAAGCAACTCTGTGACAATTGTGGGAACTCCTGTTTTATCATGGAAGAATTAAATCGACAACTTGCTGTCTCATCTGGCCCCAGTCTCGACCGTCCGTTTCAGTTCTCTTGAGGACATCTACCTTGGTTCTCCGATTGAGGTTCTGAAAGCTTTTAAGACAACTAAAGTTTAACAAGGCTCATGGACCGGACTCATCAACCCCCCCCCCTTTTATTGAAAACCTGTGCCGAACACCTTGCAACACCCAATACCGAGTTATTCAATTTGTAAATGTCATCGGGAACAGTGTCTGATCGCTGGATGTCTGCCCGGATAAGACCCATTCCCAAGAAAGGCTCTTCAAAACTGTCGACTTATTGCTTGTACCTAAGCCCAGTTGAAAGTCTTTGAAAAAGTACTGTTTAACCAGATGACTACCCACTCTGAGGTTCTCGATTCTCTTCAGAAATACTCTTTCGACCATTGACGCCGTCACTTATGTTGTTTATTCTGTGGTTTCAGTTTGAGATAAAAGTGCTGGAACTGTTCACTTATATTTATTGATTATTCCAACGCCTCTGATTTGCTTGAACGTGACTCTCACTCAATGCCTTGCTGATTGCGGCTTAGAATCTGACGTGTTAAATATTATTGTAAACCAGTTCGATTATAAGAAACAATTTACCTCAGGCAACGATAAAACCTCATCCTATTTTAAATTTAAATTTGGTTTATTTCAGAGCGCCATTCTTTTCTGCCTCCTGCATGAACAACCTACCTGTTCCTAACAAATTTATTGCTTGCATCTACGGTGACGATGTAGTGATTGGACTCTCCTCGCATAACGATGTATCTTTTCATCAATTTCAATACCGTCTGAACGACGTCTTTAATTGGTCCTTTTCCCGATCTCTTATGCTTACTATTTCCAAATGTGTTGATATTTACTTCAACCGTAAATCCGGCTCCGGTTATCAAGCTACTTTGAATGATTCACATGAACTCATCGTCAACAGTCACAGTGTTTCCGAAGCGAACTCGGTGAAATACCTGAGTGTCGTTCCATTTTACAGTCACTCCTGAATTAGCCATATGGGGAATTCTGATATTGGGTCCGTAAACTTTCTTCCTATGCTTTCAGGCTGAGGAAACATGTTGTTCCCATAAATGTGATTTTCAAATTCGTGGTTGCATGTATCTTCCTTAATTGGCTGTACCGCTCCCCTGTATTTTTTCCGGCCTGAAACAAAAAGATTTTGTATTAATTTACAAATCCATAAAACTCCTTTTCTCATGTACTTCCATAACCAGGAACTTCATGATTTATTCTATTGTGTTCAAGCATATAGATGCATATGAAAGAATGATTGATAGAATCTTGAACAACGAAAATCACTGCTTGTACAACGAACTTTTTAAATCCATGTAAGAACCCCACACCCAACCCCATTATAAGCTCCTTCCCGCACGCACCGTCACATGCAAAAACAGCATCCACCATTTTATTGAGCCTTTCTTAGTGAGACACAAGCACTAATTATTTCAGGTCTAGTGACACATCTGATGAGCTGATTTATTTTAATTTTAAATTATTACTATCGTTTTCTTGCTCGCGGTGCACTGTCCTTAAAATCGCTGAAAATTCACCCCTTGATTTCACTTGAATTCTCCCTTAAAAAAATCAAAATTTTATTTATTTACTTTATAAACAAATTAAAAAATACAATTATCGTTAGTACTAACACTATTATCAGTATTACTAAAATACTTAACGAATTACTTTCGTCAGTTAATCCACTACGCGAACACTTCACCTAGATCACACGATGTGATCGGGCTAGCGGCAAATTAAACCACATCCTGATGCACTCGAGGTTAAGGCGGTCGACAGGCCTCAGATCACATTCAAACAAGGGTCTGAGCACAAGAATGTTATCAGTTTTTCTTGGCGCAAAGACAATTTGATGAATATAGAAAACTGTCAGTCCACTGAGGCACCACAGAGGAGTATATTAGTTAATTTCATTTTATGAAATGTGTTCCTGAGAAATGCAACAATTTTCTGGGTCTGCTGTTACGAGAGCAAATTGAACGAATTCGTTTCATCCCAGTAATTGGCCGCCTAATACACATCACGCATTGTTCTGAGTGAACTAGTACAAACAGCGGTTCACCTCACCTTGAATGACGTAATCTTCATTCATCACCAGCGCTATTAGTGATGATACTTTTCCAAGTTTGAGAGAGTTGGCAGTCCCTCTGGCAATCCAAAGATCAGTCCGTTTCGAATGGGACTGACATTTGTCTCCCCTACCCACAACCGGCTGTGCCAGGGATATGGGCTTGATTGAACTGACTCGGTAACCAACCCACATATACGGTGAGCAAATGAATTCTACACTGCTGAATAGCCGTACTCAACCATCGAGATGATAACCTCATTTTTCATGAGAATAATAGTGCAAGCAAAGAAGACATTTGTCCATTCGAGTCTCCTCGGCCACGTGTGCTTTCCCCATCATTTGATGAGAAGCGTTTATCTTCGATAGACGTGGTCCGATTGCACTGTTTTGTTTCTGACCTCCACTCACCTAACTCATGTAACTGAACGCGGTTTGATAATCGAATTCAAAATTGTGTTTACTTTCTTGTTTACCGTCGGTCCACATCACAGATACAGACTCGTCAGAACACAGAGCGTAGACTGAATTTCGCGTTCTGATTCTGGCCATGGATCTGATATTCTGGAATAGCTTGTGATGTTTCACCCGTTCGGCCGTCCGGTAGATTTCAGTAAAATAGCGTTTCTCATAACCGTATATTTTTGATCGAGACATCCCTGAATATTTCAAGGATACGTGATCTGCGAATATATTTGTCGGTTACCCTTGGTGACTGAGTGTTCTACGTTGTCATGCTTATACATACCCATGTTTCACTGCTTAATATTTTCACTCGCTTTTACTCAACATTAGTGTTTCGCTTCTAATCAGTGGTGCGCTTCTAGTTTTGGAATAATCCACTTAGGGTAACGCATTTAAAAGTATTGATTTTGAATAAATCACATACGTGATACCTAATATCTCGGTAAGTTACTCTAACCCTTTTGATGAATACATTGATTTAATGGCGGAGAACCACTCGAGGAGCATCTTCATTAAGTTTTCCATCGGTCATATCGACTTTTTTACTTCCTTAAATAATCTCATCTTCTTTCCTAGCTCATTCGATTATCCGGACGATGAACCGTGTCCATTTCGTTCAATAGTCTCGGGAATCAATGGAAAGGGCTCAGGAGCAAAAAACCACGTGATTATCGATTGCGAATTCGGATGGCAACTTGGTGGTTGTTTTGGTTTGAATCAGTTTTGTGATGTTTTAACACTTCTATAGCTTTTGAGTATCTGATAAATTTTCGGAACGGTTTACAATCTTTCTCAAACAAAAAAATGAAGTAGGGACGGTTTTTTGAGCAAAAATGTAGCCTATTGATGAGCTTTATTGTCAATGTTAGAACTGGCCGTTTTACTACAGCAAGGATTTGATTCATTTGTGTGTTCATTTGTCTTTTTGATCTTTTAGTACACGTCAATCATTGAGCTGAGAGAAAAGCTGTTCGAAAAAATACCCCAAAGTTATCAGTTTGATACTTTCAACTATTATTTAGTTTTAAGTATGCAGTTCCGTTCCTTGAGGAGTAAGCTGTGCAGAATTCCAATTATCTATTGAATAAACTCGGGTTGAATGAGAAAATCCTCATTTTGCACACACACACACAAATGCACAAGAGACGCTGAACAAACAGTAGAATGAATTGGACAACCGTCCAATCGACTATCTACTCCCGGGGCGTGTTCAGCCGCATGCGCACGTTTGACTCTTAGATCACCACAGAACACAGAAACGTCACGATATCTTATTGTCATATGAGTTGGATTGTCTACTCAGTGGGTGTGCTCGTCTATCCTCTCATTTCGGTGAGTGACGGTGTGACCTGAAAAAAACTCAACAGCCGATTGAAACAAACTTATCATATGCTAATAATAAAATTATTATTAATGCAGAATAAATTACACTCTCTGACTGTGTAACAGTGCTTTTCATTTTCGTCAGACATGCAAACTGTACCGCTATTGGACAGACTTAACTGGGCACATGTGATCTCAAAGTCTGAACGGACATTCCGTATTCTGTACACAAGGCTGTTGGACGCCACGGAATTATTAATAATTGGTGTTTGAGTGAGTGTGTGTATGTTATGAATTGGTTGCGTAATATGATTTCCGAGTAATTGTATTAATCACAATGGATACGAGTCACGAATCACGAATAGCAATCGCAGATGAAGCACGGATTTGTACTGGCAATCATATGCAAGAATCTTCCATCACCGACATGCAGGAAGAAGTCCACACAAATAGCGGTTCCTTTGTGGAAAGAAATTAATGGGTTTAAATGACTCGTACAAAGAAAAGTTTTTGGTTAAACAGATCTTCGCCAATAACTTGCTTGTATTCTCCTTCTCACACCACCTCGGTTTGAACTTCAAGGCTTCTGATTGGTCAAAACTAATAGTCTGTGGTTTGTTGTCCAGAAACTGTAACTGGCGTTATCTCGGTGGCTAGCATCACCACAGTAATCCACAAAGATGCATGTTTAAATAGTGGGCCTAGATCATTATTCACGTTGTGAATGGAATGTTTTCAGTGCATTGTCATGTTTTTCTTTTTGATAATTCTCCGTGAACGCGTACAGGTGGAATCAGGAACAGTTTCGTTTTTTTTTGGTTCGTAGGTCTATCTTATTCGTACACAAATTCGAGCTTTGATCTAGCAAAATGCACTTTGTTCGGGGATAACGCACTGCGTGAGTGCAAAAAATGCTTTCGACACACTTCCCATATCAAGGAGTTATATTTGGGCTGAATAAGTCACACTTACAAGCAGTAAACCTCGTAGCAGCTTGCGCAGTTCATTGAATCACTCTGAACCCTCCACCTAGGAGCGGTCGAAGGTGATATGAGTGGAAAAATTGAGATAAAGAGCGAGAGAAGGAAATCTGCCTACAGATATTCTGGTACAAGTTTGATCAGCCGTTGAGCTATGAAGTAAACAAATAGTATACTTGCCTGCGTTCCATCTGTGTAGTTCTAGGTTCAATTTTCAGTCGCGTCGATTGATTATCTGTGTTAGCGGGACACAATGATTAAATCTTGTCAGGGTGCAAGGTAAATAGATTGACGGTAGTAGAATGGCAAAACACGAATAACTGAGTGAAAATTTAGTCGGACATCTTTGTCTAGCAATCAATACGGTAAATCCCTGAAGCAAAAATGGTAGTACATCATTTACTGATGTCGAACACTGTTTATTGAGCCAAAGGGTACCCACGGAATGCGACTGCACGGATTAAAATGATTACTGATGACGCTGAGCAGAAATGAAGAGTGAGCAGAGTGGGGGGAAATCAATATAAATCAATTTGACTCGTTTTAAAATTGAAATTCCTCTGATACGCATCCAGTTGTTCCCCTTCAGCTAATCAAATCTGTTCAGCACAGATCATTGATGGTGTATGAAAAATAGCATTTGGAGAAGCACAAACACTTAATTAAAACAGATTCTCTGACTGTTCCCCTCCAGAACTGGGTTGAAGTGATTTCAAAAGTATAGCTAATTTCTGACCATTTAGTCCATGTTCGATGAACGAAATGGAAGATTTATTTTGTAAATTTGATGAAATTCGTCGGTTATAGAGAAAATGAAGCGTAAACTGACAAACTCGGAAGCACTGTACAGTTAGTTTAACCTGATTGGGACTTCTCCTCTGCAGTGCGCCAATCAATCGACCCAACTGGGAATCGAACCGGAACCCAGAAGGTTGAAGGCAAGCATGCCAGGCAGTCGATCACGAGGTAGCTGATCGGACAGTTTTTCATTTTATTCATACACTATATAGTCTCTGCCATTCACATCAAAATTGATGCTTCCAAATGAGTACTTCGCCGCATTTTTTCGTAGCACCGCAATGACTACAGGCTGTTTCCATAGTGCAATTGCCTAGGTACCTCTGTGGAAATTAGAAAAAGGAAAACAGTTTTGTATAACTGACCGACTACAGTCGTGTTTGTTCCGGCTTCCCTCGCAGATTGGTTGTACAAAGGGATGTACACATTTCGAATCAGTGCTTAAGGGTAAACCTTCTGGTACCCTGCGAATTTCCTCGATCTATGGTTTTTCTGTTTTGAATTACCTTTGTCCGTTTAGTTGATGACTTTTCTTGTTTGAAACGTTGCCTTGATTCCGCTCCGGAACTTGCCCCAGAAGGGAAAGACATATTCATTGATTTGTAATAGCAGTCTTTACATAAAAAATGACCACTTCGCAATGCAGTACCTCCTAACTCACAACCGGTTTTCAACAAACCACATATGACAGCGGTAGAACCGTAGCTAGCTGAAGAATCAGATAGTGGACAGACAGTAAACAGACGTTCGACAAGCTTCAAAGCATTCATTGTTTAAGTCCTAATTGCGTTGAGCCACTTTGTTCAACTATTCTGTTGATCAGCAAGCTGACTGCGTCGAATAGTTATCGTAACGGTGTTGAACGAGTTTTTCAACCGCCATCAGTGATGTGCTTTCAGCCGAAATGTTCGGGGGTTAGAAAGCCGTCACTGTCGTTCAGCTTCAGTTGTAGACATAATTGATGTTATCCGACTCTACACAACGCCCATCGTATTGGAGACCGAAATTGCTCACCACCTCGAACCTGTTGAGAATGCGGTTTTTGTGGTGATCCTACCATATGACGCAAACCACGGAGCAAAACGTTACTGTTTTCAGACAACTGTTATCAATCTAGCTTCCCAAGTGACGTCAACAAAGCGCCTATGCCTTCCAACGTCTTGACTACAAACCATAGGCCAATTGTACCAACCAATCAGAAACTGTGCGCCCCAGACAGAAGTTGTACAACGCCAGAAATACCAGCGCGAGATTCGCAGAGGCTTGGATGACCAATGAACTTCTTTTATATGCATTATTTAAACCCCCTGATTTCTTTCAATGAACGAACTGCTATTCCTGTGGCCTTTTCCTTGCGTCTAGGTTCCGTCGGATACTGTCGTGCTAGTAACACTGTGATCGAGTGCTTACGTGACGTCTGTAATTTCTGATATGGGATTTGTATTTTGTGATCAGTGCGTTTTACAATTATTACATTTTCCTCCTGTGCTTCGTCAAAGAGAACTCTGGAAAAATACTACAAAGATTATAGTTGCATGGATACGATTGTTGCTCGTCTAGCCAAAGTGGAGCCAATTTTTAGATTGTATTTTCGACAGCGCAGTCCCTTCACTCTCTACTGTCGCAAATGTGTCTCCAATCACAAACCATTCCCGCTCGATTCGGACCACGAGTGTGGCGGGGAGGAATATCACTGGAGATTCACAACCCATATTCTTCCTAATTAGATCTCAACACTCTTACAATATGAGGTAATGATCGTCTGTCACCTATTAACAAATCCGATTACGAAAGGAAAACATTTGCACGAACCGTTGTAACGATGTTATCTGCGGTTTCGGAATTCAATGTCCCCAAATCCGGTTAAACATCCACATTGTTTGTACGACTTTTGCAATCATGTATTCACAAAGCAGAAAACAAGCTTAGACCTAACCGCAACCAAGTCTCAAAATGTGTTCAACTAGACTGTGACGGGTGTGAATGGTTGACGTATTTCATCTCTCCGCCCTAAGCGAACGTTTTTCCTAGATTGATTATTGTTGCTAATTGATTCATAACCAATCAGTGCATCGATCGATCACATTAAATAGCAGATGCCGTGTCAAGGACTAGACAGGCTTGCGTATTTTTGAATCTATTTTGTTTTTGAAAATACCGAACCCATATTGAATCGATCGGACGAATCAAAACCCTGCCGAGTCATCTATCTCCGGTTCGCTGCTCTACGTTCTCCTCATTGACATATTAGAATCAGACTGTGAAACATGGCAGTGTCGACAGTCAGGCATATCATATAGCCAAGAATACGGAAGAATTTGGTCTGTGGGAATTGTTAGTTGTTACTTTACTATGGAACGTAGTGTGAAGTAACACAATTACCAGTACATATATTAATTTATTATCCACGGTTTTAAACAATCCCATCAATTTAAGATTGAAATACTGGCATCAGATCAGCATGATTGAAATTCATCATTAATCTTCAGGTGATCATCAGATCTTAGGTAGAAGATTAAAAAGAAAATCGTTTCGGTTTCATAATACTGTTTTCTATTTCATAACATCGGCACAAAATTCTCCGTACTCATGCGGTTGAAGAGCTGGCCCATTATGTGTGAAATCTAGTAAAACCCATCAAAGCTTGTGAAGAACATGGCCATGTGGAACAGAAGTTATATTTGCATTGCTTAGCATTTTAGCAGCTTGGGTGGAGTTGGTCAAGAGGATACGAATCGGTAAGTAATCGAAATCGTTACAAAGGCCACCCCAGGTGGTGGAAGTGTTAAGCAGTGTATAACAATAATAACGTTGTGTTATTCCCAAACTTTTCTGGATGTTACCAGTTTATTTATTTTTTTAAATAACGAGTTCTTAGATCCATTTGAACTTCACTCTGGATGTAGTGATTTTAAAATTATAAAAATAAACAATACTTCAAACAACGATAATCCTTGGCTATTCGTGTGTCAATGGAATTCAGTGATCAACTGCACGCATACCAAGTCTTTTCGTCGTCTATCTGAAAAGGTATTCCCCAGGTTGCATTGAATTGGATTGCAGTGCAGTATGTATTGGCATGAATTCTCTAAGCATAACTGTCTAAAATTTAGTCCGACTATTCTAGCCCAATAGTTAAACAGCACAAAATATACCGGATAATGTTAATAGATGATAGAGCAAAATGAATTGTTATATCGTAACTGTATACTCGTATTCTCGCAGTCCCTCAGCTAAGCGCGAATAGAACACAGTGATTAATGGGAGTGGACACTGTTATTGTACCGTTAGAGCTAATTTATTCCAATCCATGGAGCAAGAATGTACCGGTCTGAGAGACAGAGTCTAAATTCATAGCCATAAAATAAGTCACGTATCACACACTCACTTGTCACACCTCCTTAGGAGGGATGTTGTTAATTGGTCCGTATACGGTCAGCCTTTGCTTGATTGGTGGTTGGAACACGGCTCACTGATTGGCTCTTGGTCTCCTGCAAACTGTTATGTCCGTTACGACAAAAATGCTGTTTTTATTAATTTGCAGCATTGTGTAAGGTAATGCTTTTTGAAAGATCTGGCGTTCTGTTTGGTTTGAGCAGAGTTGAGTGCTACCAGACACGTCCCCGGGTTGTGGATAGAGGGATACCTTCACCGAACAAGGTTAACTCTGATAAGCTCTAGCATACCGCAACAGATAAGCAGTCACGAACAAACAGCGGTGGCACTACCAGGGTGTGGTGGGTTTCACGCCGATTACCTGGCTCCTGTTTAAAAGCCACATAAGCCCAATGACGGTGTCGCAACAAAGGTCGATGTGACTGACCTTTCTAAACTAAATTCATTGACACCCCTCATTTCCGAGACTAGGGATTACTTTATGCTACCTTGCAGTTCTTACTTGGTTTTTCAAAGGCTAGAGGTGCGCCCTCAAAATAAAAAAACGCCGAGTGACGCTGGAGACGTCTCTCGTATCAAACTTCCAAGGAACTTCATGGTCATATCTTCTACGGCGGCAATCAGAGAAATTCGTGTAACCGGCTTGTCCTTTCCAAGGAGCCAATTGTATTATAGTAGGTAAAGTAGGCGTTCAGTTTGCGTCCTTTAAAATTGGATAGGTTTCCTTCCCGTTTGGTTGTTGCACTATAATCGATAGATTCTTTGCAAAGTTAGAAGAGCAACAGGAAGTCATTGTAGAAAAACTTACTCATCCTGAAAGTCCATCGAATGCCTTGGTCAAGTGGCTGCATATGAGCTTTCGTCTTACAGAGTAAGACAGGCCGAACAGATTCACCAGTACTACACTTGATAATAACAGAAGACACCGTAGAAGAAAACGTATATATGTTTGTATCATATATTAAATCGATGTGACTTATCATGTATTGACAGAGAATTGCGGAGGCTGAGCAAACAACAGCAAAAATATATAAAAACAATCGATTTTTGAGTAGGGCGTACCAACAGTTTTTGTTCAATCATTGCATGCAATTTTCAATTGCAAACATTAAAATATACACCCACGCTACTAACTTCGATTTTTGCTACATCCAGCCAACAACAAACTGAATTTTTGGGGTCCTAGCGTGGAAGCCGGGAAGCCCTGAAGGAAGTCAGATCCGAACGGAATAGAAGAGAAACCCTTAGAGTAATCCGTATTCATCAATATTGGAAGCTTGTCTGGCCCCAGGCAAGACTTAGGGAAGGTGAATATCTTTGGTAATCCAACCCCAGTCAACGAGCTGCAAGCAACAGTTTAAGGGCCACCAATCAATCACCGACAGTGTGAACCAGTCAAGAGCCATGCGGTTCATACAGAAGCCTTGTAACGAGGAGAACAGGCAGGGTAATCGGTTAACTCCTGTCTAGCCAATGATATTTCTTTTACATGTTGTTTGTTTAAATTGTTGTTTGGTAAATTGAAGTTTTATGTTGAATTTGTGATGCGTTCAGTAGTCTCAGTGGGATTCGAACCCACACATATGTATACGTTGTCCTCGCTTTTTTACAGCGTAGGCTGTCCCAGCTGAGCTACGAGTCCACACCAAAAGCACCGGTCTTTTTGCATATAGATTACCCATCCAACTTACAGAGGCACATGGAATCCACCGGTAGCATGTAAGCTGACTGACTTCAGCGAAAGATTTTCCTTGGAAGCCACCAGACTTCACCGAATAAACCTCTAAGACAAGATTATTTCAACGTATGACTCCAATCTGCCAAACAACAATTTTAACAAATAACCTTGCCTTAGAAGTTTATTCTGGTGGTTTATAAGGAGAATTTTCCGCGGTAGTCAGTTTAAATGCTACTTGGTGAATGTCATATGCCTCTGTACGTTCAATGGGCGATTCGAATGCGAAAAGTTCTGCGTCATCGGTATGGCCTCGTAGCTCAGCTGATAGAACGTGTGCTCACAAATGCGTGGATGGCATCTATGAGTGGGTTCGAATCCTATCGAGGCTACTGAACCTTTCACAATTTCAACGTGTTATTTATTGCCATTGGTTTCCTTCAATCAAATCAACTGCTGCTTATGTGACTTTTTTCCAGCATCTCGGTGTCGATGGACTTCAGCAGATAATCCCCAGTATGATTCCGTATTCAGATCTCGTTACTGATATCTAAATCCTGATTCGCGTATACTCCTAGCAGTCCATTATCATTCTGGGGAAAGATTGAATGTATATTCGGGTTGTTGTCAGCATCCAGTGCCCCAAGCCCGGTCAAAACACGAAAGAGAATTTCTCGAGGCCTGGCACTCTTCAATCAACTCAATAAACAGGCACATCGAACTGGATCACATGTACACGCCAATGCAACTCAAGGACCAAATGACGCAACAAAAGAGGTCNTCGGGACGAGAGGACAACCTCCTCCCCTCCCACCCTTACCCCCTCGCAGCAGTTCAACGGCGAACCGAGTTGAACTCAGTGAGAACAGGGGACGAAAATAGTCGGTGGAGAAGAAAACCTACATAAACAAACGGGTACAAGCAGAAGACTGCCACTTCACAAGCACTGATGATGTCACCTCGGCTGGTGATGAAACGTTTGTAAACAAATTGCCAAGCTCGGCGAACAGGCGCAATGGAATCCAGTGCCTCGTCCGCAGAGAAACGTGAGGAACTGTAAAAATGCACACACTGTTTCTTATACCTTGAGATGTACTAAGTAATCTACCCGATCATTCCATCTTCTCCAACATCCAATCAGAGAATCATTTCATTTATTGATTTCGTGAGATTCGGATGCGTTATTTTGCCTGCGCATTACGAGATTGCCTCTGTGCCTCTCCGAACAGAAAGCGCAACAAAAATGGATGTATTCGTCTCAGCAAAGAACTCGCCACAGTCCCATATGGATGTATTATAGCGAAAGACACGAAGCGGTAACATGAAGGGAGAGAGAAGTAATATACTACAGAAAGAACGATTTCAAAGACAAAACCGAATTGGGTTTTCTGAAGCGATTAGATCAGATTAAACTTCAAACCTAACGCGGAGAATTCAGCAATCATTGGTCGAGATTTCATCGTTGATCATCATCATCATTTCTGCTTGGTACAGCTTTACCTTCTGCAGAAAGGCTTTCGTTGCATGACCGTTTTTATTGCACTCAAAAATGCGATCGATGCTAACACGATTCTCATCTTCCTTTTTGGCCAACGGATAATCCTGTCGAGATTGGTTCAATTCGATGCAACGCCTGATCGAGAATGTTCGATGTCCCAATATTTTGAGCAAAACTGTTCTACACACTGAGGAAGTCTATACTTTTTTGCACAAATTCACACAGACAGTGTGCAGAATCTTGGTGTTGTTCCTGCTTTTAGGGGAGTGCCAGTTCGGGTCCGAAATGCTGTTACGCTCCCCCTATCCCGTTCCGAATGCACACTCTTTCTTTTCTTCCCATTTTACTTTCTTTTACTGATTGGACAAATATAAAATTTTCGGGAAGGGGAAAGCAGCCAATCAAAGGGCTGTCAAAAACAGAATGAGGAATACCAAGCGGTGGTGCTAGAGGGGTTCGAACACACGTGCCTCAGCGACCACCACTCCCTTGTTATTCCTTGATTTCCGGTAACCAAACCTCCCAGATTGATCACATTTGAGGTGATTATGATGTACCGCTTCAAAGATTTTGATTATGAATTTGCTAAACTGATTTATCGTAGAAAATGCTCTCCTGAGGTGCAAAAGTCAATTAAATTTGTCATCGAAGCACACGCCTTGGCCTTGTATGAGTGTATCTGGTCTCAGATGTGTTAGGCAATATTCAGGTATTCAACAGGCATGTATATCGGCTACGATCACCAAAGTCATGCAAAGTGGTTTGGTCAAAACGAAAGAATGGCACACGGTTCAAAGCTAGCTGAGCTGGAGCACGAAACAATACCTGCTTACAAAGTCCTATACAAGATTGCTGGGGAAATCGCCGATCACAGCGGGCTGCTTGTAACATTGTGGCGGATCCACGTCGATATCACTCAGCGAATGAAGACGTAATTCGACGAAAGACCTCTGATCAAGAAGGCATTCTGCCTCAGATCAGGTAACTAGTAAGTCAAAGTTAATGTTGCTTAGGTCTGTGCGACGCGTAAACCAACTGTTACAAACAGCATCAAACTTACGATTCGCAAAGATGAAAATTGATAATGTGAATAACAGACCGTCATATTGGTGAGCGAGTTGAGCGAGGGAGGTCGCATTCACCGAACTTCTGAATGGATTGGTGTTGTATTCAGCGACGAGAAAATGTTCAACCTCAACGGTCCTGATAGATTTGTGTACCACTAGCGTGACTAGTGATAGTGATTTTGCCTAGTCTGGCCATGTAAACTTCTGCAAACAACACTTGCAGTGAGGGCTCTCTATCATGGTCTGGGGTGCCATTTATACCGATGAAAAGCCTCGGCTGCAATTCTGGAATAAAATCAAAGGAATATTACGTCTTGCTGCAATTCCAGAAAATAGATTAGGAACCATGAGTTCCCATCAAGAGAATGCCTTTGTACGTAAAGCGTATCTCACCGGAATGTGGTTTCTGCACCAGAACACCAGTACAATGAACTCGCCACGTCCCGAGGTTAAACACCATTCAAAATGACTGAGGTCTATCGATGAGGCGGGTTTAAGTTCAAGAAAAGGCAACCCACACTGTCCACTAATTAAAGACAATTATTCTTCATGAGTGGAGCCACTTCGAAGTTTAAATAACCCAAAACCTTAATGGAAGTATGCCTAAGCGTTGTGTAGCAGTCATGTGTGTGTGCGCGTGAGTTCATTAACCAATTGCCAGTTTTTATCCTTCCATCGTATTTCTCTCAATAAATCGATCTGTTCATTTTTTATCTTTATCTTGGGTATCAGGAAGAAATAAATTACTCGTTCGCCAGTTCAACATGGATTCCGGAAAGAACAATCCTGTGCGACCGACTTTCTTCTTCTCTGAGATGAATGGACAAGAAGAGTCGGCAAACAGAAAGCAGTGGATGTGGTTTATTGTGGTGATCCTGGCCCACGAGATGACGCATACCCTAGAGAGACAATTTACAGTTTTAGGAAAACTGTGATCAACCAAGCTTCACGGGTGACGTCAGCAAGGCGCGTGCGTGCCATGGCTTCTGAACTACATACCGTAGGTCAATTTTACCA
>UZAN01039656.1:82764-97088 GCA_900618425.1 Echinostoma caproni
AAAAAAAAAAAAAAATGCAATTTAAATGTTTGTGAATAAATGCACGTTCGGGGCAGAGGAAGGAGGACTGAAAGCAATTATCATCTGATGAGTAGCTCAAATCACGGAATCGTTCATATCGCATGATAAAGGTTTTGTTCAGACAGATATTCAGATGCTATTTGTAGCTTTGTTATGCATCATTTCCGGGGGTTGATTTTATCTTTGAAATTACGAACGTAATCTGTATGCACCACCTTCGGATGTGAAGCTGTTGACTGCGGGATAATTGACCCTCTTCCGATTAGCAGACTCCTCAGAAAAGTACATCTGTGCAAAATCAAAACTTTAGTCCTGGGAATACACAACGGGTTATGTGGAGACAGCAGCAGTAGGCAGGGTACAAT
Source organism: Echinostoma caproni (assembly GCA_900618425.1). NCBI lineage: Eukaryota > Metazoa > Platyhelminthes > Trematoda > Plagiorchiida > Echinostomatidae > Echinostoma > Echinostoma caproni. The sequence goes on from UZAN01039656.1 coordinate 83,151, forward strand.
CCTAACGCAGATAAATCATCCATTCGTAGAGACTTGCCTAGATCGATTGGGAGACTAGCAATTAACAGAGGCGGTGCTATAATGCGTGATTCAGAAAGATGCAATGGAAGATGTGGAGAAAAATGACATCATTACAGGAAAATTATGATAAAAGCTTATAGATTCAGGTATTACAAAGGCAGATTCGTCATTTATAGAACAAATAAAGTCTGAACTGAAAATCTAGGAAGCACTGTACGGCTGTTTCGATCTGGTTGGGTCTCATCAGCAGTGCGAATCCATCTGGGGATCGAACCCGGGACTTCACAGGCAGAAATCAAGCATGCTACCCACTTGGTTACCGGGCAACTGATCAGACCGTTTTTCATTTTCCATTTACACGATAGCACAACCCATCTTTGCGAGCTTGTTGCGGGCACTGTGCCTCGTTCATCTCAGCGCCACAAGCTACAACAAGCTCGCAAAGATGGTTTGTCCTATATCGTGTAAATGGAAAACGTAAAACGGTCTGATCATTAGATAGCTACCGCCGCCCAAAATGAGTAGCCCCCAGCCAATAAGGTGTTGTCCGGTTCACGCTCCACTGGTCTCATCGGGTGCATGAGACTGAAAACCCCATCCCGAACAGCGGACCGTTATTGAATGCACCAGAAAACAATACACTGAACCGGAACCCAAAGGCCTTGCACGATAGGTCTCTGGAACCTCCTGCACGAGTGCTTCTGTCACGTTCCCGTGTTGGATCTACGCCACACTGCCTCGTGGGTAAGACTTTTGAGTCGAAGGCTCCGGTGCGGGCTACCACGAAGTATGTCGTGCCCTAACGTCTCAGGCATCCACTTGGGAAACATTCTTTCTGGTCTGTCTAGTAATTCCACTCACTCCCAAATCGTACGAGATGCCTCCTTTTTCTGCTACCAGTGGGATATCACTGTGTTTAACTAGTAGGGTCAACCAACCCAGAAGTGCAGTGTTCATAAAACCAAAATCTCCGTTTCCCTTGGCTGAACTCAATGTCCGCACACGGTATCAGATCGATCAACAGGCTGATTTAGATACAACCCTTGAGACTTTCTGTTTAGACATATGCTGTGTCTCTGGAACCCGCATAGAGACACCACTTCAATTATCTCCTAGCGCTCCCCAGTCGTGCACACAATTAGCTGGACTGTTTGATCAATCGTAGTCTTCATTTTTTGTGTTAAGCTTTGCTTGGAAATGGCCCTTCTGCAAAGAATCTGTTGTCCAAAGCATCTCCTGTGTGTGTACCGGGAGCGTTTCTGGTAGTCTGCGATTACCAGTTGTTTCGAAACCCCAAAAATAATCATTTCGCGGCATTTTGTAACCGCGCTTTTGGCACCAGAAACTCGGATTGAGTCACACAGAATCAAAATCCTCTCATTTAACTGCGAATTGTTGGTAACAGTGGGCTTATTCCCGTATGTTACAGTAGCATTGTGGAATAGATGTACGCCTTACCGGTGGCCAGTGCACGGGAACGGTTCCTGTTTTCATTAAAAATAAAGAATGTATGCAAAGACGGGAGAGAATGATTTGAATCCGAACACAAGAAGTGTGAGACTAAGTTGATCCAGAATGTTTTTGCAACTGATGCGAATTTCCATAACCTTCACTAAAAGTTCTCACTTCAAACCTGGATGGTATGTTACGAGAGCTCGAAGTCGAGTAGCTGACCCGGGACGGGGGNACGGGGGGTGAATAAAATACAACATTCGACTGTCTATAAAATAGCTGTCTGTAATGCATTTGAATACGATGGAACTGTGTATGATAACCTACACAGAGCACTGGACAACTGTTTCGTCTTGTTTGGGACTCGTCAGAAATGCGTACTTTTTATGTCTCTGTGAGGACTCAAACCGCGAACGTTCAGGTTGGGACTTCAAACCCTCACCCCCGAGCCACACTGTCGACGGTCGGCACCTTGTGCGAATGACTCAATCAATCTTTAGAGTATCAAACTTGGATTAGCACCAGGCACTTTTGATGGTCGAAACAGATGTCGAGTGCTCTTTGTCGGTTATCACAAACATTTCCATCGCTTATAAATACATTCAACTAGTGGGGAGTTAACGATCTTTCAAGGAGTGAAACCCATACCCAAGACCATCAAGAGTACCTGATGCCTATGAACAATGAAATGGGCTGGTCCAAGCTTGTTACTCTAAAAATTGTCTGTAAAGCAGTTTTTCCTTCCTACCTGAGTAATCACATAGCCACCAAGCAAAGCGTCATGCTGATCTCTCTATCACATTGAGCAGCATAGTCCTCCGCAAAAAAAAACAAATTTCACTAAGGAGTTCAATAACCTGCTGTATTGCAAAAATGAGATAATAATTGGACACAACACGTTGAAAACGTGGTTTAAAATACCATCTTGAAATGTCGCACTAGGCAACGGATGTCCGTTGATATCGGTAATAGAAAAGCAGTGTCCGGCAGAGCAAAAAGGCTGGCGGTGATAGCCGATTGGTAAACGTCACCAATTGTACCAATACATATTCAATAAAAGGAAGCAAAAAAGACGAATATCTTTAAGTGATTTGGTTTCCAATTTAATTAGGATCACTTTCTCATTACGGGTGTCCAAAAGAGGGAGGAAAAATGTGAAAAATGTGTCTAGCTGGATGCGATCACTTCTCTATTTGAGCATTTATTGAATAGCAATTCATGCAGAATGTTTTCGCAGTTTCACCGTACTTTCAGGTCACTTTTCAATGCAACCCTGTTCTACGTCATACCGTGAATATATACACGCATTACGCGTGAGAATTCCGCACAGACCATCGCCAACATGTTACCTAACTTTCATTTTTCCGATCCGGATCAGGAGGTGCGGCTCGTGAAATGATTGCCATGTGTGACAGTGTTACCCTGACATTCATCCGAGTTATTCATACAGCCTGAACCAGAGTACATGCACACACACACACACACACACACACACACATAGTCGGACGGAGGCACCGATGTGAGTTACGCGCGCGTTCACGCGGATGCAACGAACGCGAGATTTTACCAAATCATTCGGAGTCGAATCACATGCAAATCAGTACCGAATATTATACGCGTGTATCAATAATATGCTATTTACAGGTGTTTAATCAAAACAATTCACATTTCAAAATTAGTCCATATTAGTCCAGTCGGATCCGGTCCGAACCGAACTGATCTGGTCTGGATCGGTCGCACTCCGTCACGGCGAGATGTGTGCAAGCGCGTACGCGCGCACGCTCGTGTCTGCGTGCATGCATAGGTAGTGTTAGTGTTCCGGTAAAAATAAAATAGTGAATCTTGTACAAAGTGACATTCACAAAAACCAATCCCAGTTGAGTCTTTCAACGCAAATGATATGCATCATACTGAATCGTTGTCATTTATTTTCATAGTAAATTAACAAGATACCTAAATCAAACGGTCTAGACAGGCACGTTATTGCAATAGGGTTGCATTTAAGCTGGATTATTAAAATGATTATAAGTTGACTCGGAAAAGCATTTCTGTCTGACGCAAGCGACAGGGCACAATGAAAGCTACGAATAGATTGATGCATTCATTTAGAAACAGATAACTGTCAGCTCATTTGTCATAGGTGCACTGTCCAATGGGCAATCACACTCGAATTGTTTTTCGATCGCCATTTCGATTGGTCAGTTAGTTGAGCTGTGTGTCATTCAATTGAATGCTGTAAAAACTGGATGCGATAAATCTTCGGATGTTATCAATCTTCAGAAAGAGAAAATTAACATCATAGGTTATCGGGGGCTAATTTCGTCTCCGGACCGGATCTGGAATTCTCAATGATTACATAATTGTTTTCACTCCTCACGGAAAGTGAGAGTATCGTGAGAAATATGGTGAGACTGATGAATTTTTCTCAATCGAAAACGGCACAGTCAGTTTGTGAATGCCCGACATACGAGTCTAATGGGACGGCCAAGGAATAGATTTCGCCATACTTCGATGATGAGAGAAAGTTAGAAACAGAACAGATTTGTTCCGTTTCATGTACACCCGAATTCCGGTCCATTGAAAATAAATTGATATTATTGGTCAATTCTGGATAGTGAGTTGGTTCGCCGTGATATCAACCGTCATGGCGATGAAGTTTTCGTACAAAGTCTAACCGATTCTTTTCATCTACTTACAATTTTGAGCTGATCCAGGTCATATTCACATACGGCGTTAGTGTATTTGTAACTGTCATACCATGGCTTGATAATCAATTGCTTCAAACGTGATCCCGTTTTAGCTCACGATTTCCTTGAAATTTAAGCTTGTTTAAACGTCCTCCTGGCCAGTTCGATAGCAATTTCCAACGCGAAGTATGTTACAAGTCGAGCGCTGATGCAGGGATTCTACCTCGAACTCGAGGGTCAATGCTACCATTCCATCTTCCTGACGTAAAAGTTCTCCAGAAGAAATAGCCCGAGAGCGTTTTTCGTTGAGATACTCACTGTTTGCTGGTTATTTCCTCTGGTCGATTGGTGATTGACATTTGTAACCTATGTTGATAAATATTTTCTGACCCGAACTCTAAACTGTTCATCGTTAGTGCTCAAAGGGCAACCTGGCAGTTGCCTCGTGTAAATCTCTTCCCAGCTTTCAACCTCGGTGATACCGTCGAGGGACCACGACTGATCCACTGTCCAAAGACACTCTAGGTACTTGTCTAGAAACCGTTTGAACACAGTTTCCCGACCTTTTCCAGTCAATTATTATGGTGAGGGATTTCAGTAGTTGCTGATAGTGATCGAATTCTGCTCCCGGATCGTGTAGTGACCACCCCACCGCTCCATATTGATCTGCCGTGTCTAATGAACTTATTTCTTCTGGGACAATTCTGCCCATGAAGTCTCTCATATTCTGCCATACATTTGGGCAAACCGGCCGAGACGGCTCAGGCACTGGTCCATTTCTCCCCCTGCCATGAGTACGTGAACGATATAGTCAGGTTCGAACCCATTGTGAACGCTCTTCAACTTACCTTTGTCACTCGCACGATCCTTGTAAACCCAAACTATTTTCGCATTGAGCTGCATCTCACTGGATGCGAATCTGACTAGAGTCCTGTCTCAGATGGATTACCTTTATTTACACACACACACACACACATACACACACACTCACACCGGGTATTCATAGGTGTGGTTGATTGATTTCCAAAATTTCTGTCCCGTCATCAATGCGCGGATTCGGTGTGAAAATTCTGCAGATCGTGAACTCTGTCCATCACACTGCTAATGCTCACTTATCACAAATGATTTTTGTACCAACCGAAAAGACGAACTGGAGAGAGGAAAAAACAACAAATACATGACAAGTTGACACGTAGACTCGATACCATGCGCTCCTACACGCATGTTTGCGTGCTGAAGCGAAGCAACCCATCCATGTGATTGTGCTATCCAACTGTCTCCCTCTCCCGCGTGCTAGACATATCCCGCAAATATGATGCCACATTTGTACTGTGTGTACAAATGTGACAACGGTGCGCATGTTTCACTTTACTTAACCAACCAAAACCAACACCGGGGGGAGAGAGTGCGTGTGTGTGTGTGTGTGTGCGTGCGTGAGAAAAATTGTGACACTTGAACAGTTGTCAATGTCAGAGTTGTGGCAACCAAGAAGTTGTAGAGTGGGGAAAAAAATTTCAAATTACTGAAATATTTATTGCGGATTTGATAACATACATACATGGACATATGCACGGAAATACCAAATTCGTTGTCTGTCTGTGTGTGTATCAGTTCGACCGTTCCGTTAGTCGTTTCCACGATTCACAATCTACTCGAACGTAGTCAAACGAACGTTTTGGCAATCCCATCCAAATCTCGGTCTCATTTATCAAAACGTGAGCAATGAAATGACTGTATGCATGCATTTCACGACAGAGGGCGATTACCGATTTGGACAGTATGGAGTGTATCTCCCATTGATAGAAAAGTTACGTGATCTCTTTTGGCACGGACAGATCAAAGAAAAGCCTGAATGACGGACTGAAAAACACCTACAACGTACCCGTGTTTCTACCTAATTGGGTTCCATCAATGGTGTGAATCTATCGAACTTCCTGAGAATTTATTTCGGGACCTCACACATAGGTAGAACACAAATGTATCACGCATGAACTGGCCAGGCACTTTGTATCTGTCTTTATATTGTGAAAAAAAATCACAACTCAATAATCATCCAGAACTTCAATAATGATTTGTGCCGGAATGAAAGCACAAAATCTCTCTTTGTTCACATACAATAATTTGAAGTAAATTATAAACAGTGGAAAATTTCAGGTACAGTGACAGTACGATTTTAAAGTAAGCATCATACATATATGTCTGTGTGTGTGTGTATTTAGAACGTGTCTCGTCAAGTCACATCGCATACAATCGCTAGCCTCTGGGGCTGGCTGTACAGTTCTAACTTCAACAAGATTGATCCGGTAGAGATAATTACAATCGATAAACGCACTGTTTATGAAAGTCATAACCACGAAACGGAAGTGAATCACTCTGGACAGTACCGGAATTTTCACGCACACAAATCCATCAGTCAGTCGAACGAGTAATTTTTCAACCTGAATAGACTATATGTGAGATTCTTTGTTTTTTCTGTTCGTTTCTGTTCCATGTGCAGGCAAGCTACAACATGAGCAAACATACACATAAATATATCGACCGACTCGATAGGAACTTTACTTGGCAACTTCAGCTCCGAAGAACTTGAGGACAAGAACCGTGAGAAGTTCAAAAATGGACGGTTTGTGCTTCAGGTGATGGTAAACAAATGTACCACAGTAGTTGTTGCTTTTTAAGCCCCTGGAAAATCCAGGGTAGTTGCTGGGATAATAATTGCTACAACTGTTCAAGATTCGAACTCCATAATCTTATCGCCAAGTTTAACTGTAAATGAAACTGCTCCAATCCACTAACCCACAATCGTCTCTGAAATCATCAGTATGATTGGACGTGGATGTCTAGGGTTGCGGCTGGTCACCCTTCCCCTGCACCTCGCGAAATGCTCCCATGCCAACACGCATTTGAAATAGTCTTCGCTGGGGAAGCCCTACGCTCTGCCTTCTTGTGGGCGGAGTTGTTTTCCCACCAAAGTGAGAGGACGAAAAGCCGACATCCGGGGCTATAAACGGGTTGGTGGACCACTGGGAGTTCAACTGGAGGAGTTGGCCAAAAACTGTGATTACAAACAAATCAAGAAGAGGTGTGCGAATCACACCCACACCCTTTTGGCTTTGGCGGTTGTGGTCACTGGCTCGATTGAACATCGAGGTGTATTGGGAACCTTGGACGTTTGATCCCGTCCAAAGAGCGTATGATCCGATGAACTGGACACCCGCTCCCAATGGATTGCAGTTGTCACACACCGCCCCGCTGCCTTGCGATTCAGGCTTTGGCTAGCCAAAGACTGCGGCTGTGAATTCCTTCAGAAAATTCACCTGACTTGGCCTAGGCAACCTGACAGTATTCAGTCCACATGCAGATCATCGAACGTTTCTCTTTTTTATAGAGATTATTGTACCATGATTTCTTTGGCATACAGTATGGCATCAGACGTGTGTGAACATATAAAATATATAATCTGTGTATCTGATGTCGTGGACAGATTCTTCATGCATCCGAAAGGGGAACAATCAGCTATTACATTGCCATTCTGACACGCGAATAAATAAACAACTCAATGTAGCTCAATGCAATAACAGGTTGGAAGCCGCATACAATCGGGTGTTCGTCAATACACACCGCGGATTCGTTAGTTCCGATACAGTTTGTTCAGTGCTGAGGAGCTGACGAGCCAAGTACGGTACAACAGAACAGTGATGTGTCTTTGTATGATTGTGCTAGGCGAGTAAAAGAGGTGGAGATGCATTTGCTAAGATTATAATGATGAGGAGAGTGAATGCGGTCAGTCTGTATGCCTCGAGAGAGAGAGTTTCAGACCTCGACTAGAATGTTTAGAGACAATATACACATGCGGATGAGTTGCTCAAGGGAAACACCAGTGCATTTGAATGGTTGATTGAAAGACCTGGATGTAAACTGGAAGTTATTTTTAAGTAGACGGATACAAATTGCCGTGGAATAGGGAAGCCAGAAGCGTGTAGCGTATAAAAGCTTATTAAGACGAGAAGGAGTAGATAACCGTTTAAGGCAGGAAGCATAGAGTGCAACCCTTGTGAGGTTTTTTACAACTGCTGTGATGCAGTGATCCGATCGCATCGGACCACATTTTTACATTACACTCCGTGTCCCGGCAGGTAAAGTGCAAAATAAGGAAACCGAGTGATCCAAAACGATTGATAACGTGCAGATTAGGGGACAGCCTATTGGTCTATCACCCATCTACGTACGTACACACCCACCCAACCCCACTCCTCGTACGGGATGCCTCTGGATTGGTAGATAATATATTCCATTTGAACTGGGAAAAAAAACAGTCAGACGAATAAGGTTGTATTCGTTTTATCATACCGGGCGGCTCAGTTGGGCTACAGCGAGATAACTGTGAAAGTGTAGTGTCACCGGAGTTGAACAGCTTCGACAAACCGCATGTGTACAAATTCGAGTATACCTGTGCGGCCCATTGGAAAAGTTCATGATATAGCGAGCCCGTTAACTCGTTTTTTCCACGGCAATGTATCATTCTCGCTCTTTCTCTCCCTCTCTCTCTCACACACACACCTTCCATTTAGGTATTCTGCACACGCATGAGAACATCAGAATAACTCTGGTTGGATTGGGAACAGCAAGAGAACTGAACTTTTGGTGATTAAGTTAAATGGTTTTCTGGTTCTTATAGGACCACTCCGAACGAAAATGGAGTCATTAACTATTGCATTTATTTGGTGCACGCGATAGAATCACGTGATGAAAGGGCATGTGACACGTGATATTTCAAATATACGCTGATGTTTTGAGGGCGACTGAAGCCTGGCAGAGGTCCGATTTGATGCATTAATCTGGTACAGTTCAACTGCTTCCAAATCACCACGTGCATTGCATTAGGGTTGGAATGATACATACGTACGTGACCATCTCATCGTTTCAGAGATCCTTTAGGCAAGGGGGAGAGAGGGAGGAAGGGAGATGAGACCGGTCATTGCGCGTCGATTTGGATCGATACAACCATATATATATATATATATATATATATATATAAACATTGTGATCAATAAAAATAATGAAATAAATTTGATACTGTAGGAAAAGAAAAAAATAATGCAAGAGTCTTGTCTAGAAGTCGGTGAAGATGATCTTCAAATTAATCGATAGCCGAGTCGAGGTACACTGGTTCTGTATGTGGAAGCACGCGCAGAAGGGCTGATATTTGGAGCGAGTTCGGGGATTGGACACGGCTTCCAAGATTTCGAAATGCAGACAGTGCTCTTGATTATGTTGTATCCAGTCACAAAAGTGGAAATACTTGGAAATAAAAAAACTCAATCCAAACAAATGTATCAAGTTCTCCGTAACGGGCAAAAAAGTTCCAGGGATCCGGAAACCAAAGTGAAACCTTTTCCTTATAAACCAGGAATAAACAGTGGGGGCGATAAAACCTGTGCGAAGGATGCAGACAATCGTGATATTAGGAATAAGATGGTCAGTTTCTTGAGCCTACACACCTAAAAGGACCTTTTCGAACTTTTAGAAAAAAAATTAGGACTAGGATAGATTATGGGTGAGGGTGTCACTGAGGTATTTAGCAAAACCTGATTGGCGCCGCATTTGTTAGACATTGACAACCTTTGTGATACCGGCGAAATCTCTGATTCACTGGAGGAGATTTATTTTGTAGGAATGTTTTCTCAACCCGAGAAAGACGTCACTCTCCCTCATGTAGCGTGATTGAAAGCCTGTGACAAACGCTTGTCTCCATTTCCCATCTTCAGTCAATTACAGCCAGGGGTGCTTGGCGTTGTCTATTTCCGCCTTAGAAGACCCGTTAGTCAAAGCATTGGCTGATGCTGAAAACGGTGGCGTGATGCGCCGGTCTGATAGCAATGTCAATGACTTACCATTTCATGGAATACATAGGCTCTTTTAAATTACATAAATAATAAATACTTCCTTTTTATTTATGAATATATAAAGTACAATCTACATACAAGGAGAGGGACCGCGACCATACAACGGTTGCCTGGGAAGACGGGCGGTGGTGGAGCGGTTCGAACCCGGGACTCCCAGGTTACAAGCTGGTGACCTAATCACTTGGACACCACCGCCAAGCCCATCTCACGCGATACGAAATTAGCACTGTGGCTTCTGAGTGCAAAGACTGGCAAACTCATGGGATTGCTTTCACCTGATGTCGTGAACGGCTAAACGAAATAGTTAATTTCAAAACATCCTCTGATAATGATGCTTCTTCTTGCTCTCATGAATAATCTGTTTATCTTTGAATTTATTTCACAATCTACAACGGTGCATTTACGAATAAATCTGTGAATAGGTTTTGCCAGTCTTCCCGAGTTTGACGTATCTGTGACCCCGGCATAGCACCAGCCCGGCTCTAGAAGGTGAAATGGGCAGTTTCGCATTACGCGCAGTGCTGTTGTATGACTCTGAGATTTGGTCTATTTGTGCTAAAGCGGTCCATCGGTTAAATAATCGTCGTTTTTTCGCATAACAATTGTTCATCTTTAGTAGGAGCATCAGGTGAGCATTCAACAAGTAGAGCTGAACCCGGAAAGACTCCCTCTTCTAAATTATCATCTGGCTATATCACTTGAAATGGCTTGGGTACGTGTTGAGAATTTCTGTTCCATGAATGCCTTTTCGAACCCTGTTTGTGAGCACGCATTGGGCACGAATATAACAGAGAACAGAATAGAGATCCGACTTGGATATGGAAACGGGGAAAGAAAAATGTCTGTCACGTGCTCCGACACTGGGATTGTGTATATCTTTCTGGTCAGAAAACCCTAATGAATTAGCTCGTGACCGATCATAATGTCGGAACTATCTTAACTATCGTTGCTCCCCTCTCCCCACCCAACCCCATCCACCTCATCCACATACTCTTGGGGAAAAACCACAAAGAAAACAAACTCAAATTCAAAAACAAGGAAGTCGAAAATGGTTAATTTTTCACTCAAAAATATTCACTTTTCTGTTTTTTTATCAATTTTTGAGGGATTCCATACAATAATTTGTTTTGTAAATAATATCCGCACAGTCTAATAAGATATACGACCAAACCTTGCTAGAATCACATCTCCATAAAAGAGCCACTTTTTGACGCAAGACCTAGGAATAACAATAATAATGTTGTTGATTCCTTTTATTTATAAGATCGGGCAGTGAAGCAGGTCTGCAACCAATGAGAGTTTGTTTAGGGAAGTACAATAAATAGAAAATTGAGAGACGGGTTGACGAGATTGGAGCTCACTACTGCCGGGCAGATGCTCTGACCATCCAAACCGTTTGACTACCACACTATTTCCGTTTTTATTATCTCTGACAGTCTCACTTAGGTCACATCTTTTAATAAGCGCTAGTAGATCGATTATAAAAAGGAAACAAAAATAAACGAGCGATTGATGGTTGGGAAAAATCCAGATGAGGTACTTTGGAAAAGATTTGTTGATCACTGAGCACAGCGGACCTCGATTCAAAGCTGAGTTACTGTTTATATTTCTTTGAGTGTCTGTTTTCCAGCGGTAGAATCAAAATTCAATCCGATGATTATTGACCACAGAACGATTTAATGATTGTATGTAAATGCAATAAAGGTCTTCCAGTGACGCTGATGGCACTGCAGTATGGATATATGCCCTCTTCCACGCCAACACTAATACATACTAAAGAAATCGCGGAGGCAGATGGCAATAGCGTTGCCCGCAAATAGCTTCCTGAAAGAAGTGTGACCCCACCAACTGATGACACGATTTGGCGCCGGTCTCAGCTAGAGCCGCAGACGAACATGCCTGTCTTCAACCTAATTCCTCTGGAAAATTCTGTTCACTAAGGAGCCGATATGCACCTAACCGGTATCAGAGATTCCAAAGGGATTCTTCAGCTTTTCAGAGACCATCACAACATGAAGCAACGAAAATCTCATTTGCAGCTCATAGATTTGATTCGAGATGACCAAAAAAGTTATCACCGGGTACGCATACCTGACGAGCAGCAAGGACCGCGAAACCGGTTGTGTGCCTCTGGGAAATGTTGTCCAGTCATCCATTTTACGGGACACGATGAGTGGAGAGCAAGCAGAGGATAAAACATTGACAGCATAACATTGGATGTAATTTCTCACTGAAATTTGCATTCAACTCACCACTGCTGGTGAGTAGTGGGTGGGATACTTAAGATTGATGTGGGATTACCATACTTCAGAACTCATCTTCACGCAATCCTCAGTTCATCCAGTCACCCAAAAACTCGAACAGCATTAAATTAGAGTTTCGCTCTCCTGAGAGCTCATCAGCTTTAAACTACCGTCGGATTTCCGAATTTTTGGAATGCTTAGAAAAATGGTATTAATCTATCTACACAAATTTCATGTCGTGTTCGGTGATTCCCTTTGGTACGCTGATCATTTTCATTTTCAAATCGTATTACTCATGAGTAGACGCAATAATATTTTAAAAAGTTAATGAATGTTTGAACTATTTCGATTCGAATTAAGGCAAGCGCCATTTCTTCTCGTGAATAAACGAAACATATTTGAAACCTCCAACAGTTTTCCATTTATGATCAGAATCGTAATCAATGCAAGTTTTGCCTTTGAGCAACTTGTTCAGTTTAATAATCTTCTACAAGTCCGTGTATTGGCGACTACCGAACGTACCGGTAAATCACCTGCTCCCTGTCCTGATTTCAGCGCTGATTTCAATTCATTCCAATGCATTAACCGATAATAAGATATCTGGAAATAATGTGAAACGATTGTAGCTCGGTATGTGGGTGTTGGTGATGGTGTGTTCTCCGAGCTGGAAGTGGTGATCGCAGACGTTTCGTAGCCAGCCAGGCTAGGCAACATCATCAGTGCAACTTCGGAGAAGCGACGGCTCTCAGTTTGACAGCGCTAATATAGTTCTGTTCGAGGGTTTTGATTGACCGTTTGCATCATTACAATCCTATTGGTATCTTTCCAGATGGTCAACCAATACAGTACAGTTTTATTAAATCTATTTCTAAACGCTCTCTAGGTCATGGAAAAATCCTCGAGCCAAATCATTTATCCACAAAAAATTAGTACACTTCTTCCTCCTCACAAACAAGTGGTGCAATTAGTTTTCCCTTGACAAAACACTTTCAGTACCACAACAATCCTAGATTTTCTCCACCACAGAATCAACCGGACTGAGTACGAGTGGCACTGTGTTGTGTAAGCTTCTCTGACTTCAAAATCATTTTATTCACATGGTTGACTTCTGAACGATGTCATGCCCCGTACCCTAACGTGTTTTTATTCTGGGGTACATAACCGACATAGGTTACCAGATGGCGTGAAGCGAGTCAGTACACTTTAATATCAGGGACAGACTTGCGCTGATTCTAAAGTGGTCTGATTCTATCACATACGAAATTCATTCAACATGTGGAGAGTAAAAGAAAACCTACGTAATCAAACATCCAAAACACGAGAAGCTACAACACAGTGTCTGATACAGACAACATTAAATGGGAGTATGTAGCATTCTGCATCGAACTAACCACTTTTCAATGACCTAACCAACGAACGTGCGGTTCTTGGGTGANCCCCCCCCCCCCCCCCCCCAAAGTTCATTATCAATTCGTGGTAGAGTCAAAATCTACGTAATGATAAAGAATCTAAACGAAGGTAAAGTAGTTAGTTGTATCTCCTTATCGGTTTCCACATAATTCTTCTTATAACGAAGACCGATTTAATACTTTTGGAGAGCACGTTTAAATCGATCCATTTTTGAATCCTGCT
>UZAN01039657.1:1396-13153 GCA_900618425.1 Echinostoma caproni
GTCGACGGTTCAGTCGAGATCTTTGGAGTACGAGCTTGAATGGATGTCCCCGTAGATGAAAGTTTGGTGACAACGTCTAAAGGGTGGTTTGGGTTGTGTAATATTTGGTAAACTTAAATCAAGTCTCCTCGAATCCGACGATACTGAGCAGAGTATAGACCCCATGACTGCAGTCTCCCCATGTATGAATCATGATAGAGTCCTGTGACCATCTTCGTGGCCAGCCTTTGTGGACGCTCCAAAATATTATGATCATGTTGTAACCATGGATTCCAAGTTTGAATGGCATATTCAATATGCGGCTGGATGTATGCTGACAGCAGACGTGAAAATAAAGATGGTTCAAAACGACCGAAAACACGTTTAAGTAGACCGACATGTTTGAGTGCTGTTGATGACTCCCTGGAACAGTTAATAAAACAGCTCAGCTCTTCGTGGACTATAACACCCAAGTCCTTCTCTGCTGATGCATGAGGCAGTAATTCGTTTCCGAGGAAATAAGGAAACCGCCCATGGTGGAGCAGCGAAACCACCTTGCACTTGGAGACGTTAAACTGAATGTCGTCCTCAATAGACCATTTTTGAGCTGCATTTAGTGTTTCTTGAAGTTCCAGCGAACCCCCACCTTCTGTCACTGTCTTCCAAATTTTGACGTCATCTGCAAACAATAATGTTTGTGGTCCGAGGGCATTCGGTAGTTCATTTATGAACAAGAGAAAAAGTCGCCGACCAAGCACAGAACCTTAGGGACTCCGCGAGAAACAGCGATAGGGGCGGACAGTGAATTAGGGACTCGAATCGACATGGTCCGTTGTTGGAGAAACGAAGCAATCCAATCAAGCGCGAGGTCTCTGATACCAAAATTGAACAGTTTACGGAGCAGTATTTCATGGTTCACCCGATTGAATGCTTTAGAGAAGTTCAGGTAAACCACAACCACTGCATCGCCTTTGTCTATTACCTTTGTTTATTCATCGCGGGACAGGAGCAGATTGGTGGTACATGATCTCTTTTGACGGAATTCATGCTGAGCTGGAGAAAGGAGGCCGTATTTCTCCAAGTGTTCCATCAAGAAATCCGCTACAATGGATTTTATAACTTTGGAAAGAACGGGTAGGAATGTCACTGGGCGGTAGTTGGCAGGATCACCAAGACATCCGCCTTTGTAACTCGGAGAAATTATGCCTTGTTTCCACGACTGGGGCAGCACGGTTGTGTGGAACATTCTTTGGAAAAGAAAAGCTAGCGGCTCAGATATGTGATCCGCTAACGCAATAAGCGGTAGGGTAGTTCCAAGTTAGCGAATGGACAATAATCTTTCAAAACGGTTGCTGAATTCATAGCAATACAATTTTTCGATGAAGAAACCTTTTTCAAGTAGCATTATCTCAACGAAGTTCACTTTTTGATTGCTGTCTCTTCAACTCCCGTTCTAACTTCAATCTCAATCATTTTAATAAGTCAACGCAAATAAAAGTTCGTCTAGCAACTCGATCTCTTTTGAAAATTCCATTAAAAGTTTACTGAACACGGAAGATCTTCGGTGACCTAATAATCTTTGAATCTGCTTCCGTAAACTGAGCGTTTTATCTTTTCTGAGAAAAAATTAAAAGTGGTTTTTATCCATCATTTGACGCTACCCCCTGTGAATTTCGACTTACCTCAAGACGAACACAATAGGAATGATTGTAGCATCTGTGCAACTCACTCTCATTCGCCCTTCCTAGCTTTGATCTTTTTTTACTCGCATAGTTGGCTAATATTTATTTGCTCTATCTTTGAAATCATTTGTTCGCACGACTGCCAATTTGTTCGGGAATGCATTCCATCCCGATTTGCTTACCTGCTGTTCATACCTCAGAATCAAATACAGTATTGAAAAAGTAACATTCTGTGCAAATGTTTATTGTAACTCAAAATTTACCTGGTCTGAATAGCATTCTGACAGGATATGAAAAGAATTATCATCTATTTATTGCATTATTCGCTAAGACGATATATCGTATTTCAATCCATAATAGAATAACCTTATTGCTTCTAGCTACTGAGTTGGACAACCTTTTGTCAACATTCCATTATATTTACCTGTAATATCATGGGTGTTTGTGTTATGATATTTTTTTAAATTTCTGTTCAGTCGCGTAAAAAGCTTTTTTCGGGCTATTTGGTCCAATTCTTCTAATGTGGGTTCACTTGGATTCACTGTTAAACTAGCCCTCCATATGTGGCTCTTGAGTCCAGTCCTGACTAGTCAATCTTCAGTTGGGTTAGCTGATCCTGGAGTTGCTTCGGCACATGCAAGTGATCCTATTCGGAGGGCAGGCTTGATACATGTTCCAAGTTAGCACCAGTCATTGGAGTTATTCTGACCTGTTTCAGTCAAACTTCGTAGATTAATTTATCTCATCCAGGGTTAACATGCAGCTTGCTGACGAACTTGTGATCTGATGCAATTGTAGAATCGTTTTGTTGACACTTATGCAATTACACTACTTGCAAAAAGTTTGAATTCCGCAAACTGCCTCTGGCTCTCAAAGTAACGATCCACCGAGCCTTATCACGTCTCCAAAAATGTTTCGCCCTCCCTTAGAGCAAAAATTTGTTTCGGTTTGATTTACGGTTTGCCTTCGGGGCACACTGAAAATTCTCGTGAATTTCATGGTTCGCACACATGTATACACACTCTGCTTAAAGTAAGTTATTCGGTTATCCGATCTATCAAGAGAAGTTTAATCTTCAGAGTCCAAAGTCAACAGGGCAGTTAAAAATAGCGTTTCATCGTTCCTATTAGTGTTTGACCACAATTTCTGTTCGCTAATAACATTTCTATCCGGAGCTTGGTCCAAAAAATGCAGTTAGAAAGCTGCTGGATGTGTTGCTGTTCTTCAATCTCTCTAGACATTATTTTCGTATTATTGGGAAATAATTCAACGTCGTTTATCTATTAAACTAACCTATTAAGATCACTCAATAACCTTTCGCCTGTATAGTGTTGCTTTGGTCTCGCATATCTTGTCATATATTGATTGCAAACATTTATATCAATGAAATGAATGCAAAAATATATTTACGAATGTTATTCTCAGTCTCGATTATCAAGTAACCGAATTTTGTGGTTCACCCCTGAAAATCAGAACAAGGGCTAATCAAACACGAGTAATCCAAGCGCTTCACTTCCTGCAAAACTGTATTCGGAATGCTGGTTTCAATCAACTGTCGATCCTTTCGAGTATCATTCGCTCGTCCTCAACCGTAAAAATACAGCTTATCCACACAACATCCAGGAGCCTCTCGAGCGTATGTGACAATAGTAGAAAATCAATTTTTATGATGTTGGGGGTGGTTGGGAGAACCATGTTGCAACGCGATTCTACACCGTACTCCTTTTCCAAAGCTCTGTCGAGGTTCTTACTGCTGTTGGAACTGTTGTTCATATATTATCCAGAGTACTCACACCACCTCAGATATAACCATAGATGCCATTTCGGGGAAGTTAACGCAATTTTTGAAGAATAGGAAAGTGAGATAAAAACGTTAATCGCTCGATTACGTTTTCAACTTATTTGTGTGTGACGAACAGAAATGTATTTTTTTACTGCAGTTACAGGTAGGAGACACGTTGGGGACACAGACTAACTATTGTGAGCACTATCCTTTTGTGGAAATCGTCTGCAACACGCGCACATTTGACAGGTGGCTGAGTTGACTACATTTACGGCAACAGTTTCATGTAAAGATGGACAAAGAGCACTGAACATCTTTTCTTCCATGATAGGACTAGTCAGCAGTGGGTACTTTTCTGTCTCCGACGGTACTCGAGCTGCGAACGTTTGCATTATGTTGTCGAAAAACAAGCGGATGAGATAGCCGGTAGTCCGTTTATTGACCTAAGTGAATACATCTGGAATGTCAAGTTCAGTAGTACCTCGGTAAAGTCACCATTTCTCCATTTCAGTCAAATGGGGACATCACGTGAGCTGGCGCTTTGACTGTGGTTCAACGTTACGTTTTTGAGGTTTTCATAGTTTTGTTGTTTGTGAGGTTCGCTTTATGTCAAAGGATGCAACCGGATAAATGCGATAGAACTAACTTTATGCACACATTAAATACGACAGTTACTCTGCTACTTGTTGCACCAGCGAGTAATTCTCCGCTTGTCTTTCGGAAGCATTTTTCTGCAGTTCTGCACATTAGTATATTATGTTTTACGGGACAATGATACCAACGATATGAATGTTTACCAGCATTACATTACGGAATCAACTGAAGATATAAAACTAATTTAAGAATAGTGGCTTTAAATGCTGTCTGAAAGTCTCTACCTAAAAGAGCTCAAGTTCCCCTCGGAAACATTCTGTAGATCGGATTCTCGATGACTTGATACTTATCTCCACAAGGATCATGGTTCATACCACCATCAATTTCGTTCTGTCAGGCGATATTTAGTACCAAAAGCTCTTGTTTACGATCAGGCACACAACAAAGTTTGAAGGCATGTAATGCAGCGCATAATAATAATAAAAACAAATACAGCAGAAACTGTGCTCCACAACTTTGCAGGAATCAAGCACGGTTTGCATTCACTTAATGGCGTCATTGAGAGTGATTTGTACTTTGTAGTATCCGGACCTAACCGTATTTTTGGTCCATCTCTGATCAAGAATTATCTCGACTAATTCAACCTTTGTTCGTGCCACATACACGCATACGAACACACACCCATTCGCCAACTCGCTAACTAAGCTTTCAATCACGGCTCGCAATGTTCCATGTTTATAGCAAGCAAAGTACGGTAACTGGGTTGTCCCCAAACTGTTTGGTGTTTGGTTCCTTTCTGTGTAATGGAGAGGAAAAGTCATCGAGATTCAAGTCAAGTGAAATCACGTTTTTGTGAGGTTTCAAATGATGTTTTGTCCAAGTTGTGACATTGAAAAAGCCGACTAGGTAATGGGTACTAGGATGAAAAATCTGTGCTTCGGAACTTGGTGCTATTATAGAGGTGAGAAATTAGCGAGGTTCGACCGCATATATCAAGCCTAAGTTATATGCAGCCCGTGTTGCTACAAGAGGACCTATGCTGTATGCGCTTACTCGTGATCATTGATCGCGGATGTACAAGAAAACCTAATTATATATGTCTGTGACGTGAGGGGGATTCGAAAGAAAAACAATGTAATGAAAGAAATGTAAGCATTATAAACGTTTAATTTGATTTTGGAACACTCTTTGAACTGGATTAACTGAACGTCAAAACATTTACAGTGGGTAGTTCAAGGTTGAAGCAATGTTGGAATAGAGTTAAGGAAAAAACACTTTTCATTTATGTGATAATTCATGTCGAAAGATAGATTTTCATTCAACCACGGATAAACTGACATATTAACGGGCGTAGTGACAAAACGCTATCAATCTCCTCGCCTGATCACCGGGCATCTGCTCAGGGTGGTACATTTTATATATTTGCTTGTTGATATCACATTAAAGCATTAGTCTCCAGGGTTTGTGAAACTTCATCTATAAACACATGTCCCCGTTCCGTTTGTCTCAAAGTTCCAAGGGCTTTCCTGTTTTTAATTGATGCCTTTGGGGATTCTATCAGAAATGAATTCATTCGCAAATTGATCTCATCACGCACCGTCACTTGATTTACGGCAATCATTTTCAAAAAATACTTTTTATGAGATATTTTCATAAATCCTTCTTCTTTGATTTAGATGGAGTCTACCTAAGAGATTAAATTTACAGCCTAATACGAAAATAAGTTTTCAGAACTTCGAAGCTAAGGTTGTGCATCTGTTTGGGGTGGGGAAAGTAGAATTATAATCTGGGTGGAGCAAAACCACAAACTTACTGACAAAGTATAGCTTCACGGGCACAGGGTTTGTGCTGTATCTTCTATCATAAACCAGTTTCCTGATAGTAGCTGCCTCTGGGTGAATGACAGAGCAGACAATTTTTCGGCCGTTCAGTTCATCTATCCATCGAAGCTTTCAACACAGACCAAATTTAAAATGGATGAATACAAATATTTTCATTGTCTTATTTCTCATACATTGGTGATGTAACCCTTATGCTATCTTCGTCATATTATGTTTCAGGATCACCAGCTTCTAATTAGTCTTGAGATGGACGTTTTGAGTTCGCATCAAGCAGCGATTTTCTGACGATACATTTTTTAACCTGGCTTCATCAACTAGCACACATGTGAGTATAACATTGCTTGTGATAAGATTGGTTCCAACCTGCTAGTGTCGAATCGTTCATCTTCCATTTCTTATTCCCTACTGATAATTAAGGAATTTAACTGTTTTCTTTTATCGAAGGAAAGGTAACAAAAGGTCTCACAGTTGTGACAATCGCAAATGAGACCTTAAAACTATTGTGAAATATTTTGACCCGATATTACTGCATGACAATAAATCGAGTATTCCATGCCGATCTACTCAAAGCGATGTATCACACGTATTGGTTAGTCATGTTTCAAAATGTGTCACATTCTGACCGTTGTTTGATTTGAAAACATGATGATTATTTCACTGGTGCTGGTTCTATCTTTTTCAATCTCCGAGTGATACCGCAACAATCATTATCAAGCATTTGAAAGATTAAATGAGCGGTACCATGTGAAACAATGTTCACACAAGCCGGTTAATTCAAATAAGTTATTACTCTGATTATCTTCTCAACTATTTCCACTGGACAAATTGCCATGGAAATCAAATATGTATGCGTCGTTTTCATTGGGAGTCTTTGAGTTATTTGTTTTGTTATTGGTACCGTGAGCACGACAGAAAGCCCGTTTTACGATTCGGGACAATTTTCATCATTGTTGGAGAACACCATAGCACTTGTTACCATAATTATTCATTTACTTATTTTTTGGTATGATCCAGTGAATGACATTTTTAATATTGTTGCAATTCAGCACCCGCATTAGTAGATCTTGGCATTGAACTAGGAATTGTTATACAATTATATTTCCGCTGACCAGCGCTGGTGATCTAACCCAGAGGCTTCGGGTTAATAGGGGAGTTTATTTATCCTGAGGCGATTTTTGTGTGGCAAAGGCTCTGCCAAATAGAGACATCAGATAGTCAAGAGGGAATGCCAGGTAATGGGGTAACCAATGGATATTTGTTGACTACACTCGATCGGACTCCTTATTGGGATACTTTACATTTTGCATGTTGCAGTGCTTTTTCAGAGAACAATCCATGTCTAAGCGGATTAAAAGTTATTTTGTTTTAAACTGGGACGAGAAAAAATGTTCATTTTTCTAACTAAGTCTGAATTGAATGCACAGTGAAAACAGAAAAACCCCGTCGCCATGGTGATCCACTATTTACTCCTGATAACCGCCAACCTATGCGCTGGGACTTGCCTATGACCCCAATGGGAACAATGTGGCATCGAGCCCGACAACAGAGAAAATGTCCACAAGCGCAGCTGGGTGATGACAAGACCCTGCCCGTTCTAACCGGGTGACGGTAGCTTAAGACGTTTCAAGTACAAATTAATCTCAAGAGTAAATGTACACTGAACAAAATTTTCAATTAGAAATTTATTATTACAAAGCACTGATTGCTTCTGATACACAGACGAGATCAATAAAATATGCATTATTCACTACATTTCATCCAAAACATCTTTTCATTCCTGGCGACTTTTGATATATCCTATACATATATGTCCTTATCCAACAATCTCACTGATCGGGTAACGACACATTTCCGATAAAGGGAAACAAATGTCTTGTAACTAGTCAAGGTGTCCTAATAAACAAAGAAACAACTATGAAACTTTTGTGAACTTCATATTTGATCCTAATATGAAAATAACCCCTGAGCGATGTGCATATTGTCGTTTTTCAAATAATTGATTTTATTTTCTCTGGTGATACATATGCATGCAGTGATGATAAATCAAGATAAAAATCAATTGGAACTAATTTTTTGTCACTTTGTCAGTGTGTAGAATTCAGTTTTCAAGTCTAACAGAATATTCATCCAGGGAATACGGCTTCCATCCTATACTGAATGGCCTTCTTACCCAACGCCCATTAGATTTACTAATACATTTCTCGTGAGACAGTATATATTGGGTACAATTAAATTAACTTCGGGATTACTACATAACAAACATTGAATGTATTTTGAGATGAAACAATTCGGCGATAAATATTTTTTCATTCTTTTCCCTTTCCCCCTGGTCTGAGCAAGATCCATGGTATCCACTAAAAATAAAATTCCCCCCCCCGGAAAAGGACAGAATTCGGGTCAGAATTCTTCGTGAGTACTCTCATTTAGTTGAACTTTAAAAGCAATTATTCAGGCACTCATTTACCAATTTATGGTTTTGAAAGCCCCATTTGCTCTTGAGGAAGAAACTTGAACACTGAGTACATTCAGTTTCGCCTGGCAATTTGTTTCCTCATCACCAGCCTAGGTGGCAACATCAGCGCTTTTGAAGTGACAGTGTTGTGCTTGACCCGTTCGTTTATATATGTGCTCAACCCCTCGCAGCAGTTTACCGGCGAACTGAGTCGAATACAGTGAGAACAAAGGACAAATAAGTCGGTGGAGAAGACCACATATATAAACGAACGGGTCAAGCACAACACTGCCCCTTCACAAGCACTGATTATGTCACCTCGGCTGTAGATGAAACGTTTGCAAACAAATCGACAAGCTCGACAAACAGGTAAAATGTAATTCAGTGCACCCAAGCTACGAGAACCGATTTTCAATAACTTGTCAACTGAGTACATTCTGTTAGCTTTATAAAGTCCAGTAAATTGCTTTTGGTATACCATTATTCGTCCACCGTCAATGAATATTACTGAGGTATGTTGCTTTAAAAAGGCATGATATGGAATAACTGTATTCCTCAAATCTGGTGTTCTCCGTGTGGATTCTTTCCATCGCAAACTAATTTCAGTTTTTGTTTTAATGTTTCCTTTTTACTAAACCCACAATCAAATAGTTTTCACTCTCTTCTCTCAGTGGTGCTAGGTTCGTAGAAAAAGGAAAACGAATATCTCAAATCATTCGAGGGATGCACACCGTGTGATAAATTTACATTGTTGAACTATCTCAGAATTATTCAACTGCTTTTAGTTGTCACCACCTGAATGATTCCATCCGAAATCAGCCTCGCAAATATCTTCTCGGTTCTTCATTCGGCCAGAATCACGGAAAAATAATCCATAATATTCATGCACCATCAAAGTATCATTCCTGTTTTTCAAGGTCGTTTAGTCAGCTTAATTCAAACACACGATGCTGAAAGGTAATTAAACAACAAACTCCAACCGCTCTTTCCATTTGTCATCTCTGTGATATTGCCAGCTCGCTGATGAACTAACATACATTTGAAAAGCAGGCGTTGGGAAAACTTTTCTTATTTCCAATTGATTTCTCAACTACATGGATGGTCACTAGTGATCAGTTCATATCACGAGTTATCTGGACACCGAATTACCCCTTGATATTGAAGCAATTCTCCAATATTCTAATGAAATTGTGATAATTGATGTTTGTGAGTGCACATGCCTGAGAATGTAGGCATGGCAAGTGGATGACGGAGAGTTTTTGTTAAAGGGTGAGTGGGTGAGTGAGTGATTGAGTGAGCAAATGAGAGTTCATGAGTGGATGTTACGTTGCCAGAATTTTGGTGAATCATCATGGTAAAACCAGTGTTATCACAAACTGTTTCCGGACGCAAAAGGCGATCGGGTTGTGGAGACAGATGACAATCGCCTCGAGTGTGGACAAAATTCGGAACTCGATCTCTTTGGTCAGACTTCTTTTGACCGCGTAAAGAGTTCGGGAAATCTCAATTTACTGTGTGATCAGACTTACCCTAATGGTTCACACTTGCCACCGCTCGGCTCGTTTTCAATCCCTGATTCAACCAAACGGGGTGATGCTCCTTGATGCGGTCAGATAGACGTCTCACGGTTCTACCCACATAACTTGCTCCACAGGAGCAGGTGAATTGATAAACACAAAATTAGGTCGCATTCGCAGGTAATTTTTTTTTTAGTCTGCATGAAGACAACAAGTTTGGACGTAAATATAAATCGGGGTCTAGACGCAAAGTACGTGAAGCTGATGGCTGATTGAATTCGTCCACTCAGTATTTTCGTAATCGTTGCTCTCCTGAATAGGATGGGGAGATGGACACGAATCTCATTTGTTTTGTCGCATAACGCCTTGGGTGGATATGCTGCTATCATGCTTTTGTGAATGAATGGCCCAGGATATCCGTTCTCAAGCAAAACAATTCGTACTCTTCCTAATTCGAATTGGACAGAGTTCGAGGAGCAAACATTTTTAACTCGGTTGGTTAAGCAGCCAATCGAATTTTCTTCCGATAAAATGTGACGAAACTTTTGTAGTAAGATTATTCTCCCGTTCTTGTTTTATTTTGGTGAATGCTTCTAAGAATAGAACCATCTAACCGTCGAGGAGATAACCATTTTAGAAATGCTCGACCATTTGTGGATTTGTTTTCCAGTGTCGATTCTATTTTCGAATGAGCTTCGTGGAAGTTCTTCAAAAGAGTATCAACATCCTGTAAGGATCGCATACACAGATGATGTCATCCCCGCCAACTGCAAATTACCAAGACTTATCACACAGTGAATTGGGATTTCCCGAACTCTCTACGCATTCAAGAGAAGTTTAGCCAAAAAGGTCGAGCTCCGAATTTTGTCCACACTCGAGGCGATTGTCATCTGTCTCCACAACCCGATCGCCTTTTGCGTCCGGAAACAGTTTGTAATAACACTGATGTTACCATGGTTATCCACTAAAATTCTGGCAACGTAACCTCCACCCATGAAATCCCACTCACCAAAACACCCGCTCACCCTCTGACAACAACTCCTCATCATTCACAGAGAAAAACACTCTCAAACATCGGTTATCATAATTTCATCATTTCTTCTAAACTCTGATTCCCATTGCAGATATTTGTCTTCTCCCATCATCTGTTTATTTTATTACAAATCGTGTTCCATTTAGCCATTGATGTAACACCGAAAATGGGCTTGTTTCGTAAATTTTGTTCTCATGACTATCAAATGTGTTGTGTTAATCCTTTCACATAGATCTCCGGTTATCTTCCTTGATATGGTAGGTAAAAAAGGATTTCAGAACACTTCTTCGTGGTTAGTCAACTGTCAACTGATTATTTCATTGCTGAAATGTGATATCTTCATTTGGAATGGCGTTCGAAGCTTGCTATGTAAACCATCGACAAACATACACATCCCCTGATAGTTGATCTTACGGTTGTTACTCGTGATCAAACACTTCATGTGGTTTTCAATTCAGTTTTTATGGAATCTGTTAAATCTTTTATATAATCCATGTCCATATGGACCAAACCACAGCTGTCACTGTACATAATTTTACCTCTGTTTTGATGTTAATCGAATTATATTCTGTTTCGGGCGGATACAATTTCAGTGAGCATCCATTACAATGAATGTAGATCTAGAAGCCTAGTTCAGTTGTATGAAACCATGATATGAAAAGAATGCAGTACAAGAGTTTTCATTTCTTGAAAAATTAATCCTGAATAGATCAGTGGGATATTGGTCAATTAAAACGAACAATTCGCAATTTGTTTTCATCGGACTTCATATTCTCCGAGAAGGGGTTTATTTTCTTCATTGTGACGAGTCGCCCATCCAACTAATTGCAGACTGTGGTGCAGCAGACCTCTTTTCCGTATTCCGCCTTTAGCCTC
>UZAN01039657.1:16995-80854 GCA_900618425.1 Echinostoma caproni
GGTGGTGCGAGGTAACGGAAACAAGGAAGGGCTG
The DNA here is from genome assembly GCA_900618425.1 of Echinostoma caproni. Taxonomy (NCBI): domain Eukaryota; kingdom Metazoa; phylum Platyhelminthes; class Trematoda; order Plagiorchiida; family Echinostomatidae; genus Echinostoma; species Echinostoma caproni. The sequence goes on from UZAN01039657.1 coordinate 17,030, forward strand.
ATTCTCGAAGCTCTGCACTCGATTACTTCGTTCAATGTACCCGTCGACATGAACATCAGGCTAACAAAATCAGGTGATGATGGCACACAAAAAGCCAACTGACAGTGATCTCAATAACTCAACTATTTCACTTAACGAATACAAGTTCTGATCATACCATTCCAATACACATTTTACGCTTCAATGTGTTGCCATAATTTATTACAATCTATGCAGGAATGGTTAACGTCTATTTCTATTGTTTTCACTTTTTCATCAAAACCCAAAACAAAGGTAAAAATCGCTAAATCGGCTAAGAATGGTGTCGACGTTGTAAACTATCATGCTTCTTAATTTTCCCTTAGTCTAGCTTCGTCTCACTATTTCGCCTTTCTCCACTTCCTTATAATGAGTATCCTTGGATCACCTTTCAAGGCATAGATTTACCCAGTTTCATATGATGTAATATCATAAGTCACCTAGATGTCTTTTCTTGGACGTATCGCTCCCTTCACATTCTCAATCTTCTAACATAAATCTATTCAATCTCATGCAGAATATGGTACATCAATTGGTTTAAATGCAAATATCCATTTGAGCATCGTTTAGAGGACAATATAATACGTTCTCGGGAATCTGTGAAGTTCCGTATAGCTGTTCTGTACATTTGCAGTCAAATGAATCTGTGGTGATCCAGACTTTCGTGACTGCAATCCATGCATGACTAGGTACAGTTTCATGTCATCCAATCACCGTTTAGGAAGCTCTGCCAATGGTACACCGGGCGAACATGACATCCGAGCTAGTACATATGATGCGTCGNTTACGTGATTGGGGGACGGCCGCTCAACCAACCATATGGGCTATTACCTTCTATAAAACATGCTCTAATTCCATCAATAAATTATAAGCATTTGTCGCTATCAATTCCTCGTGTATTTCATTGGTGTCCGCAGTTCGGGTTGAAGCCAATCCAGTTCTGAGCAGTACATTATGGGTTATCGTATTTCTACATTCAGTACTATTCCGACTATCACAGAATTCATCGATCCTATGGGAAACATACCCAGAACTAAACGTGAGCAGCACAACCGCGCTGCCTGTTGAATCATTAGTTCTCACAATAAAATAAGGTCAGGCAATATGCAACCGTGGGTATGGCTCACTGTTAGGTTTCACCGATAGGAATTCGCAGATATTATTTCCGTATCCCGGAATTTCCACACTAAGTTAAAGGGCTCTGTTTACCGATAAACACCAGTGAATATCAGATCTGTGGAATTTGCTACGCTTGCTGTTCATCTCAGTATAGTGTTCAACGAAGAAACATAGGTATCAGACAGGCATGTGGATGTCACTGTTTTAGGTTGCATGTGTTAGTATGATTTCCTTTGTCTTTGAAGTTACAGATTTCATATACTGAGGTACAGCCCTTCTCCATAAGTCATGTTTTGAATCCGGCAGTTAATTGACACTCCTCCGTCGCACAAATGTAAACAAATTACCTCAGGTTGGTACCATAGTAGTGAATGTCAATCCTGGATTTGATTCTGAAAAGTGGGTAAATGTTGAACTTTCTGACCATTTAGTAGTTTGATGAGAGTAAGTGCGATTGAAGATGCCGTCTATCACATGCAGACAACATTGGCTCTCACAGGGATCCATTTATTGACACTGCTGAGGATATCCAACCGGTCTGAATGAGTTTCAAGGTGCCTTCTACGGGCAAATTTATGTTTGTTTCTCTTTTCATTCTTCAACTGGGATAAGTGTACAGTCTAGTGACGAATTTTCATTGAAATCCACTACAGTCGCTTACATGGTCTCCAAATCTCCTATTACGTTTTCCACATGTGTTGCAGGACAAGTTATATCTGAGTAGTAAATGATCTGAAACATACTCTCCAGTTCGATCTAAATTTTAACCTCGGATAACAAGTATAATTTAGCAATAGCTTAATCACCGTCTGAATACGATAAATCACATGATTCGTCGCCAGATTTTTGCGTTTCAGATCCATTTGCAAAATCCGAATCGGCGATCGCGATTGTAAACAAGCCCCTCCGGACAGAAATGCTCTCAGTGTGCTGAACCTTCCGGATTACACAAATTGTTCACTCGATTGTGTTCATTTTGTGAACCGGATTGACTTCTGCCTGACCGGCGTGATTCACCCATACCTATACAAACAGACACGTGCGCATGCGCATATACGAATCTACACATATTGCCTCTATGACCTCGCAAAAGACAGTGTCCCGGAGTAGGTTGGCGCCATAACTAAGACGCGGGGTAGGTGCGTATTGAGACTGCAGACGCATTTTCATCAGTCGAAACAGTCTGGAAATCTAACTGACTTTTTCTCTATGGGAACCAGTAGTTTGGTTCCCAGATAAAACACGCGTGAATAAGCATTACACACACACTAAAGCAAGACTTCTGTAATGATGGGTTCCCAATCATTTGTTCTGTGGAGTGAACAAAGTGGATTGCCTTGAACTTCAAACTAGTGACTGTGTGCATTTCAGAATCCCCAACTATATTTCAATCGCGGACCATTTGGTAGGAAAGTGCTACCACGTTCAGCAATCCCTTTTATCGGTTAAGTCGAAAGTCAAGCTTTGTTATAGTTTCATTATGATGGATTTCATTTTTTCAACAATAAAACCATGTTAATCCACTTTGACTCTTCTTTCGTTTCGTTCCTATTTCATAAGTTTGGAATTTCATTTTTCCACTTAAGAATGGCTACAACGATCACTTTGAAGTAATATTTAGTAGAGAATTTCATCGCTTCTTCGGGTTAACCGATTGAGCTCAGGCTGATCGGTACCAAACTGAAACGGTCGACCAAATTAGAAAGAGATAAAACCGAGCGATTCAGTCTGTTAGGTTTTGTAAGGCAGCGCTGAAAACTGTCTTCTTGATATCTTTTTTTTCTTTTTTTCTTTTCATGTTACTTCCTTTTATTGAATATACAAAGATACAATTTTCAGGAAGGGGGAAGCGGCCAATCAAAGGGCTGCCATACAATACACAAGTGGGGAAAATCAGGCGGTGGTGGTGGGACTCGAACACTCGTCCTCGGGGGTGATAATTGGTGACGTTACCACCGGGCCATCACCGCCGGCAATCTTTGGCAACGAATATCGAGCGACGCTGTTTTTGAAGACTGGATGCTGCTCATGAAAACCAAACAACCTGAATGGGTACTCGTATGAAATATGCGGTCGGAAGATACCAGTGAAGGAATCTTTTAGTGCATCGTTCCTATTCAAACGCTATTAGACTAGAAAATTAATCATCAGCAATTTTATAGAATGAAAGGTTGATCAAAGTTGGAGTTTGGTGACAAACTTTTTGAATGATCAACTTTCGTTGGGTATCAACATGTTTGAATCATCCCGCAAACCGACAGTCGTGGAAAGCAGCCATCCAAAATATATACGAATCTGACTTATACTCACGCAGACGCCAGTAGCCTAAATGTTTCCAAATTAGGATAACCAAGGCTTGTCTCAGAATGAAACTAGACCGATATTAGGCAGAACTTTATAAAAGACTCCCAATCTTGTTAGATACTGTTTGCAACTTTCAAGAGGGAGGAAAGAAACAGTATCTGAGAAAGCGAACAAAGTCCGATCTGGACTACTGTGAACCAAATACCGATTGCAATGAGGTTGAAATGGATGATTGCACCATATGTGAGTGTCGGAAGGAAAGCATAGCTGCTTCAAAGTGTTTTGAAATAGACAAACAAGTTGAAGAGAGTGTTGTTGCAAACTCAGGATCAGATATTGCTACCATTAGGGTGTGCAGAGTGCTTTTTGGCAACTCAAGAGCTCAAATTAAAATATCGGTCAGCCTACTGGCACGTAGTTGAGAAGTCACCCAGCATCCAACCACATTCTTTAGGGACTTTATCAATAAGCTGCTTTTATCTCTTCCATATAGACATCTAGCTAAGGCATTCGTTTCAATTTCCCTCAACATTCCGAGGACTTTCAAACCGTACCCATCGAGTTTGACCAGCAGTGCTCAATGTGGTACTTCAATTTAAATTTATATTTTCAATGAAACCCCGTTATAGGTCTAAGAAAATTGTTGTTGAAAATCGATTTGATTTAACCTGGTCCTCGATTGAAATGTTAATCGAACATAAGAAATAATGGAAACAAGGCCAAAAATTGAACTTCATTTCACTTTTGACTCACCACGATTTCAAAAATACTTTATTTACAACAATATGCAACAACAAGATTACCTCCCATGTTTGTTGAAATCTGCCTTTTTTAAAGCAGCACCATTTCTAACCTAGATAACGTGATTCTGTTCAGCGTCCTTTAACTCATAATGAACAATTGTCGAAGTCACACATGTTTAACCTAAAGAAACTATCAACTGTTACATTCAATTCCATCAAAGATTTCACGTTTACTTCATACTTCTCATCCCTGGAAAATTCCTAAATATTCATCCCACTAGAGCGATGAGTTAAACTGTGCTGTGACGTGATGTGCTCAACCGAGAAAGTACATTTTCAGATGTGATGGGCATTTTAAAAACGGATTTCCTCCATATGTGTACGGCATGCTGTTTACTCTGTAAATCTTTTGCTATATGTACCATACTTCATGATAGTCCCTCAGCCTGAATGGCCTCGTGTATGGTGCATTATTTAAGTCTTGGTGAATGGGAATTCTTACCCAACTGCTGTCGGATTTTCGAATGCTAACCTTTCAAAATAACTACTGATGCCTCCAACAGTGAAGTAGTCACGTAAATAAGAGCTGTTTTGACACGTCTACACTCAGTAAAGAACCCATCTGTAGAGAGTGCTAAATGTACATTGGACCAATATGTTTTGCATTGAAGGCAACTGGAAACAGCTGCAGGGCCCTTTGTCGCTGATATTCTTATGACCATTTTTGTGCACGAAGACAATCCACACAGCCAAATCCGATTAAAAAACAAATAATCTGTATTCAGCCGATGTATGTAGAGATGCTGAACTACAAGATTGTCGCAGCTGTATACGTTTGTTTCTCAGATTAAAGTGTTTCCCACTTTATGAACCTCGATTTCCATCAGAGACAATGATATCCCATAATTATCTGCAACCAAAAAACTCAGATACTCTCTGGAAACCGAACTACTGGTTCGAGAGTTTATGTCCATAAACGTCTTATCATGAGAACCATTATAATGAATAGGAAAGTATACGAAACTGATCTCTGTAGTAACTAGTGTTTGAACCTCTTTTTCATTCAAGTTGAGCAAAACTATCATCTATTTCATTTTCGACTATCACTCCGCATTGACGCCTCTTTAGAAGTAATCAAAGTACATACCTATTAAGTATGCAAATCGCTTCACATCGAAACAGAGATTTTGATTTTGAAATATTGTCCATGTTGTCCATAATACTTCTCAGTACGAATGACTTATCAATGGGATCCTTAATCAACAAGACTTTTTGAGTGCAAAAAATACGAATAAAAAATACTTCAAAAAAGGAATTCGTCGTGTACGGTGCAAATGAAGCGCAAACTGGAAAGCCAGGAAACAGAACAGCTGGTTCGACCTGGTTGGGTCTCATCAGCAGTGCGAATCCATCGACCCAAATGAGGATCGATCCTGGGACCTTACAAGCAAAACGCAAGCATGCTTCCCACTCGACCATCGGGCAGCTGATTAGACCGTTTTTCATTTTCCATTTACAACATGTAGCATAAACAATTTTTGCGAGCTTGTTGCGAGCATCGCGCCTCACTCATCTCAGTACCTAACTTGGGAGTTTTGTCTCGTTTGGAAATCTTCACAACCTGATTTCTTTGAAGGTTCCCTTGGCCATATTGAATCTCATGGTCGTTTGGAAGGGGTAATTAGTCCTATTGTTTTCGTACTAAAACGTATCAACGGAGTAAGTCACAGTTTCTCATATAAAGAGAAAAAGAGTGGATAAGGTGGTGATTGTCATTACACCTCGACCCCATAGAAGACCTAATGAAATAATGTCGGTCGTTCGAATTATCATTGAGTTAGTAGAATGACTGGGGTGAAAATTCATACTGATTTATTAACGACAAAGTTTATTTCGATCAATCAAACTAAAACCTGTTTTGTGGTGCAAAAGAAACTAAGCGAAGTATTTAACTTATTATCAGTATTGGTCAACAAGCAATCAAAAGTAGGGAGCCTTTGCGAAGTCGCACTCATGATGTTGCCTAGCCTGGCTACGAAAGGTCTGTGAAGGCCACTTCAAGCTCGGAGAACACAGCAACACCGACGTCCTTTACAGTGAGAAATTCAAAAGGGCATTCCAAATTTAAAAGAACTGCTAAAGATAAGGCGCTCGACTGATTCAACTGATTCACAATTCGTTCCCTTTCTCCTTCTTGGGTGGAGTAAATGTAAATCAAGCAGGTGCCAAGAAGCTTGCATTCTGTCAGACACGGATTAAAGCAAACTTTTGCACCCAGGGGAGATACCAAAAGATCAACTACCGGTTGAAACAAGTTGATAGGATCTATACACACTGATCAAATTTCTTCGTATTTAATTTATTTTTCCGAACAAGAAATTGAACAAATATGTTATTTCAGGAAACGGCTATTCGAAGAACTGTCAGGCAACATAAGACTATATCAGTGCAAATCACAGAAATGATCTCCTACGTGATGTGATAATATCCTCAATCCTTCGACCACTACCGCGTACCACTTATACATCCTTTGTGTAGAAATGCAATTGAATGACGAGAGATTCGGTTTCAGTGAGGATCCCAGTGGATGTGAATAAAATGACCTATCCTAAGGCAACTGTCAGTATCTGTTCTCTGCCCGTGGCACGGCAACATAACTTGTGGAGTTTAAACGAAATTATACAATGAAACAACCTATTTCCTAAACTCCGAATGCCATCCAGAAAGTCATTATTATCATCAAGCCTGTTATTAAGTTCATTCATTCAGACTTCCTCGTGAAGGCATGAGGACAACAATGATTCTTTTACAGCATACAAAACAGCAAACAAAAAATAGCTTTTAATGACTGATCGTGAGATCTGTGCCGATTGAGGGATGCTACAGAAAGTATGTTGAATGACAACCTTATCATTGGCTTCAGTTTTTCTATCTCTTTAGTAACCAAGTAAAAATTATCCTGCTAGATCGCAGTTATAAAATCACAAGTTTGTTTTCAGCGATAGATCTAAAGCGTTCAGTAGTTAATGCTCAAACCTGATATATTTCAAACTCTATTTTTTTTATTTTTCAGTGCTTCCAACCATACCTTGTAAAAATATCGCAAATTTACTGCAAAGCAAATCGAGAAAAATAGAGAAAACCTTGGCGCATCCAGGCTTGTTACCATTTGATGCAAAGAAAGGGGATTGTGTGGTAGTGAGATAAAAATACAAGATCTGCCACTGGGGATATTTAGGTGTCCGTTACCGTCTAACCATTATCGTATTTGTGCGTCTACTTCCATTTTTCTCACCTTTAACCCCGACGGGTTTTAGCCTCTCAAGTTAGGTGTGTGGCTGAAAACATTTCACTGATTCCGGGAGGGGGTCCAGTGATGTTCACTGCTATGTTGGCACATTTACTGTAAACGAAGCAGTTCTATCTCACTCGTGAACAACAAGATCACGATGTTGTTATGAGAGAGTGCATCATAAAACAGTTCTGGATTCTCTTCTATGAATGCTTTCAAATATGAGAAAATTCGGTCAAATCAGGTTAAGCATGTTTTACGTTCACCCTGACGAATGCTTTCTATGCTTTCTTTGAAATGTTTGTTTTTTATATTCTAGATGCTGATAATGGTATTGGGAGGCTGAAAGCACTATAAAAAATCCGATTTCGTTTCTGCGGCCTATTCCAAGTTGCTCGTTTATATCGATCATTCATTCAGCACCGAACTTGCCATTTTCGGGCCAGTCAATCAATGTTAAGGCCTGACGAAGGGCGCCTAACCATAAGGTTTCTCGTCAGTCCAGAGTGGATACGTTCCAAATGTCGGACAGTTAGGTTTACCACAGAGGAATCAGACAGGGCTAAGATTGGGTGGTGGGTTGAATGAAAAATGACTAGACGCAGTTGTGCTGTTATGTTTAGGTAACCTGTCGATGAAGTACATCGACCATGGATTTTGTATTTTCCTTTGATCCCCATAATTCAGATTGGTTTTTTTTCTATAGTACCCGTACGTTCATCCCCACAATCCGAGGTCAGTGTAGAAAATGGCAACATGATAAACCCGATGATCATGTGCGAATGAATATACACACAAATCAATACGCCAGAAAACTCACCTCTGAAATTAACCCAATTGATTGAAAACGTTTTGCACCCGATTGTGTGACGGACAGGTCGCGGTAAGCGAAGAAGCGCATGGGGCACACATTGCAATGATGCATACATGCATACACACACCAAATCAATAGGCACACGAACTTACTGCAAACGTGACTCACGCTATTCAGTCACTGACCAACTCAGTTCACTCAGCCAGTTGCCTGCGTTCGACAGAATTTGATCTACAATTCTTTCTTTCAGCTATGGTTTAAACTGCATCAAAATGTGGTGGTATGAATCAGAGCATAGACACGGCACGAAGGTTTGACATCTAATGATTTAAGGGGCTACGTGACAGTCGCAAGACATTTTGGTTACTCTTGAGAGGTTTTGGTGGCGTAGGGAACCAAGTGCATCACGTATACAAACAGGGTCGCCATTGGTTAATGGGCATAGTTGAAATCGATGAATAGTGTGAGCGAGAAAAATTGTTCATAAAGGTGTTGCTGCAAAGTGATCATGTTGTTATGACTATTAACACCACCGTATACAGTGCTTTGCTACCAATATCATGCAGTTGCACAATTAGGTCGGTTGAAGATCACTAAAGAATGACAGAAGAGTTGAACATAGACGTATATATGGAAGCCCATGTTTATACAACCGAATTAGCGTTATTCGATTGCGTACTGTATTTGTCTCATGAGAGTCTCAGGATGGACAAAGGAAAATTTGCTCGGAACAAGAAGTTCAGTAATTTATTGCTCATTTTTTGTTGACCATGCATATTTCCGTCCTTCTAGTGGTCGCCGAGGTCTCTAAAGTTGCTGAGTATCTTCTCTGATGAACTATGAAAAAGAATTGCGGCCTAAGGCAACGAGAATTACCTATGCCAATGATTGATTAGTTGGTATCAATCCATCTGAGGAAGCATGCTGAAATCTGGATTAACATCACTAAGTGCGAGACTTCTTTGGCACTGCCACTATGTAGTATGACCATAATAAGTCCAGTGTGCGTTGCAGTATTCCGTTCGTTGCTGCTGTGCCCTTATGTTGCCTCAGGACCATTGTTCACAAAGCTGTTACGGGTTATTGTTGGAGGTTGGAACCTGCAATTGGGCGATTGGAGTATTTCAAAAACCTCTAATTTAGCTCACCTGAGGGTAATGTTTTCACCAGCGCTAACGTGAAGTTATTTGTTGAAACAGCTGGTTTATAAAAGACTTTCAAAGACGACTAAACGAATGAATATTTGAACTCAATATTTTCATTTGGAAAGCTTATTTGTTCATAGGTGTACCTTTGTTTTTCTCTTCGATATTTATTGGTGATACCTACATTACTTGGATGATCTTCACAGATAAATCTAGAAATGAGCTATCCTCTTGAATGTCGGAAAAGTGTACGACAAAATATGAACCACATTTTAATAGTCAGTAAAATCTACTGAATCAATCCGTAAAATAAGATGCCCAGAGTTTTGGGAGTTCTTCGAGTAATTTCCTGCCAGATTGAATGGTAACATGGTAACACGATATTTTTGGCCGTATTCCTCTTAGCCCCGTGGAAATCAGAATCTTAAACTAACAAGATCTACTCATTGCCATTCATGCAAAAGGTAACCACCCCAGCCATCAAGACGAGAGTGCACCTTGACGTGGTGTGATGACTTGCGTGTCTTCATGACTCTACAAGCTATTCAGGATGATTGCTCACAGTCGCATATCCAATCATGCCTGAAACGTCACTTGATAGAGGTCAGACAAAGCTCCGTCTAACAAGGCCGGCTGCTTGGGCACCTTTTAGCTTCAGCGGCATATTCTTTCTCGCCAGCAACTAAACATGAGAGGGACAGTAAAACGGTCGAAAATTCCCCGTTAGGTGGACGCGGCAGCGGGATACCTGGGGCTTCCTACCAACGGTGGGAGAAGACTTCGTAATTCAATGGACAGTTATCACCTACCTAAGCTGGACAGCCCCCAGGTAATAAGGTGATGTCTCATTGCCTCCTTTTTGGGCGCGTCAGAATAAGGGCCAATCCGGCAACGGCGATTCGATAATGAACACACCAGCGAACAACACCAAAACCCGAAGGCCTCGCGTGAAAGGTCCCTAGAAGTTCCCACACGAGTGCTTGGGTCATGCTCCATCGTTGTATTTACGCCTCAATGCCTTGTGGGTTAGAATTTTGACTCAAAGGCTCCAGTTAGGGCTCCCGAAGAAATACCCTTCGTCGGTATGGGATACCGCGAAGTATGCTGTGTACCGAGTTCCTGGATACCCATTTAGAAAATCTACTTTTTCATCTGTCCCATCCTTCCACATCCCCGAATCTTTCGAGATGCCCTCTGTTTGCACCATCCATAGGATATCACTCAGTGTTCAACTGATAAGGTCAACCACTCGAGAAGCTATCAGAGTTTTGAAACCAACATTTCCTTTCATTTAAGCGTTTCCAATGTTCGCAAGCTATCACAATGATCAACAAGCTGCCTTAGCTAGAACCCTTAAAACTTTGAATTTAGACGTATACTGTTTCTCCGAAACACATATACCAGATCCACCTCAATAATCATCTTGAGATCTCCAGATGTGATCTCACCCTCACTCTTCACTCTCCGNCTCCGTGTGTCAGACAATTCGGCATCCGAAGCTGGAGTTTTTGTTGGTGTCAAGGCCGAGGGCTCGCTTCTTGGCTGGATTCCAGGCAGTAATCGACTGTGTGATGTACGTCTCATCGGTTCAGTGCGGATCAACAGCTACAGAACGAAGCGTCGGTGCCTATTCGTCGTATCTGTGTATGCCCCTACCGATTGCAGCTCTACAAAAACGAAGGATGAACTCTACAAGGACCTCTCTCAGCTGTTTCGGAGTGTTCGATCAACGGGCATCGTGGTGGTCGCTGTAAACCTCGGTGCTCGGATATGATCTCAGGACAAATTCCAAAGGTTTCTTGATGGTATTCATGCAATCGTAGCCAACCGACGGACAACGGAGGTTGCCTACTTCAACTTTAGGCTGACCACAGATCGTTCCCGTCAAGCGCAAAGAAACGAAACCGCCTTATGTGAAGACCGCCAAACTGTTCACAGCGACTTACTCAAATCGACCACATTGCATCAACTACCGGTGGTGTGGATCCATTCAACACTGTGGCTCTTACTGGTCATCACCTCTGGACACGGACCATGCTCCGCTACGAAGCAGATTCTCCCTACGTTTGGTAAACAATCACAGAAAACCCAACGGAAACGGATGCCTACAATATTATTTCAGTAATAATTGCAAATCGGCCTTCAAAGCGGAACTTTCTGATGGCCTTTCACCGCAACCATCAGTAGAACTTATTGAACGCTGGACGGTAATCAAGGAAGTAATCCGAATGTCATTCAAACCAACGGCGAAATTCTGTTGCACGTTTAAAATTAAAATTGATCCTCTCCTTGGCTGCGGTGCCCTGCTGTACGTTTTCAAAGCTATTCCTTCTTATGCTAAATACGAAAAAGCGCACAAACCCCTAAAAAAACGTTAGCTCATTAATAGCCTAAGGAATGACCACAGAAAGTGTTTAATACGGAAGTGTAGGAGAAGGCTACTGTGATCGGTAATACTCGTTATCTTCTTCGTTTGATTAGGAGTACGGGCCCAAGGAAAGTAGGCGTGAGGTACTTGAGAGTCTTCCAGCACATTGATTCATACTAAGCAACGCTGTCTTGCACGATGGGCAGAACATTTTAAGCTAGCCCCTGTCCACACAAAACTTCCAAATACCTGCTTCAACAGGGCAAATACTGTCAGTCGATACCAGGCCTCCATCGTAAATGGAGGTTACCCGGGAAATCAGTCATCTCAAAAGGTTCAAGGTCTCCGGATGTAATGGGCTGTCCCCATCCGTATTTGAGGATGGGGGTTCAGTGTTAGTCTTTGAGTAAACGAAACTCCTGAGAACAGTGTGCCAGAGAGAACAGGTCCCAACTGAATGGCGTTCATCGGTCATCATACCGATTTACAGGAAAGGTGACAGATTTTCCTATGAAAACCACAAGGGAATTAGTTAAATCAATATCGTCTCCAAACTTCTCGCTGGTATTAAACCCCATCGATTGTATACCCCACGTGAAGAGTGCACGCATGAGAACCAGGCTGGGTTTAGACCCAGTCGAGATTACATAGACATAGTTTCAGCCTTCGTTAAATTTTAGAACTTAAGCACTACATTCATAGCTCCACAATTTCTGTCTTTCTCAATCTGAAGGTGGCTTTCGGTTCAGTGCACTGCTCTAATCTCTGGCGCTGCTTCTATCTGAAGGATATACCTCAGCATTTGATTTATTTTTTTTGCGGTCTCGTTATGCCAATAACCGAGTTGCATCTTATGGCAACTTTTCGCACGAGTTCACCATGAAAACTGTAGTGTCCTTCAGTCTTGACCTCTCTCCCCGTTTTTATTTAACTCTGTCATATATTTAAATCTTGCATCAGTTTTATTCTCGTGCGAGGATAGCGGCATCCATTTGCCCCCAGGTGCTAGACTGCCTGGAGTATGCAGACAATATTAAGCAAAAACGTTGAGGATCTAGATAAGATTCAGGCTTTTCTGGATAATCTGAGTGCTATTATATTCGTTATACGTTTCGTATCTTTAAGGTATGAAATGTTGCTGTATCATTGGGTTGGCCAAGCCCCCAATCGAACGTTAACTGGGGAAGTAGTAGAGGAAGTTGACAAATTCTGCCATTTAGACGGATATATCTCATCCGGCGGACGCGTCACGGATAAAGTATAGGCAAGAATACAGAAGCCTCGATTGATATTTGCCAACTTGAGACATCTGTGGCGCCGTCGCATCATCCGGCTGTCCACGAAGGGTCGAGTATATGTTGCAGCAGCTTGGTCAGTACTGTTCTACGATGCAGAGATTTGGCCGATGTGGGAACAGAATAAAAAAAGAATGTCGGTGTTTGAACACCGCTGTCTTCACAGCATTACACGGATCTGGTGGTCCAACCGTACAAACAATGCTGATCTTAGGCGTAGAGTTTTAGGCAATCGCGGTCGTCTACTGGAGTAAATGGTTGATGTTCACAGATTACGTTGGTTGGGACATGTATTGCGTACATCACCAAATAGGTTGCCACTGTGCAAGATGTTTGCCAGGGGAGGCAGTGGATGGAAAGAGATCGAGGGCGGTCAAATTAGGACATGAGCGTATGAAAACCCTATCCAGGACACTGGGTCACGTAGGTACCGTTAGGCTCCCTAGATGAGGACCCCGAAATCATAGCAATCGGTGATTAGAAACATTGAGCGACATAGCTGTGTCACAAACAGTGGCGCTCGTACATCCACTTATTAGTTTTGCAGGCTCCGTCTATATGACTCCTCTATTATCTCTTTAGCTGCGCTCTCAATATTCCAATTTGCATTCTGCTCTTTTATGCACGTGGACAGCCAAAAAACAAAAACAAATGAAACAGGCGCATGAAATTCCGTGGTTATTGGTTGGGTAAACTGAAACTGAAGCTAACCACCCCAACCTAACCTATTTAGATCCTATTCCAATTTTTAAAAGCAATTGCAATATTCGTTTGGTTCCACTCAGCGTCAGTGCTCCACACAATAGAAAAATTCTAAAATATAAATATATTACTAAAAAGGTATCAAAATGCTCCAAGTGGAACTCGCGATGTGGAGGTTCATCAAACTTGAGGGTTATTACAATTTCGCTGTTTTCCCAAATCGTTATAGATGCTACGGAAAATCAAAGTGAATAGAGACATATTACTGTTTAGAAATAGACAGCTGAGCGTTTCATAGATTGAGGCCACGAACGTGCTAGCTCAAGTGCACCAATCATTTCGCTGAAATACTTTCACGAATCTCGACAGTAGAATTTTCCGTATTTTATCTGAAATTTGTTCCTTTGGACTGTTTTAACAATAATTAAACTACTGGATCGGACCACATTCCATCAAAAATGCTTAACTTTATTCCTAGCAATTAGTCTTAAATCACATCTGAATAAACGTGACCCTTGATTTGTGAAATTTGTCACATCAGTAGCAAACTGAGAAAGACGATCCGTAAGAGTGGTACCAGCTAGAAGGAAAACTCACATTGGCGAGGACATAATCAGTTCCACCCACAAGACTGATCAGATGTTACTTTATCTATGCCAAAATATTGCTTTTACATTTATTTTTGATATCACGGCGGTAGATTTATTCGCTTAACAACAAAAGAAACGTGCCACACATTCTAAATGCATCGACCTGAGCTATCACAGATCATATGGAGCTTATATATTTCATTATGGCTTCGTTGTCAAACTAAAAATGCCAATTAGTTGTTTGACTAAGAGACTGTTCTAAAAGGCAAATTTATGTACTTCTTTTCATTTATACTATACCTAACAATCTGTACTTAATAGGCCAGTGGATGTCATTACCGTTTATATGCATATATCAGCAACTCCATCTTATCCTATGTTCAAAATACTTTTTAGAAATCGTCAACTGACCGAATCCTATAATCCTGTACACATCAAAAAACTATTATCTCAGTATCAAATGTTTGTGCCGTAACAGTTACTTGAAAATGTGACTGAACACAGAAGTCGGTCTAGATCGTCCAGTAAGTGGTTTCATACCGTCGGCCTTTCGTTTCGATTGATCTCTTTCCTGCTGCTGCATTTCCTGTCGATATTTTCCTTTAAACTATACATAACTCGTTCTCCTTCCACTCTGAGTCTGCAGCTTGTTCATTGTTACAAATTGTTTGTTTATAAGAACCACAGTCCTTTGTCACACAAATCCTCAAACAATGTACCGTAATCTGGTGAACCAGATGAGTCATTGCACATCAAATCGAGTTGGCCTGCTCCGATATCCGCGACTGTGACTCACGAAGGGTATCTAACATTTCACCGAGCGCCTTTCCTTAAGCAAACCCGTTAGCAACCCTGCTCCTGAACACCATCGAACAAGATCCAAACGCCAACTTGCGAACGTTGACCGCCAAGTGCCAGAGAATATTGAACCTCAAGCAAGACTCTTCCCTCGTCCAGGAATCCGAGCACCCCGCCAGGAATGTGCACACTGTATCCTTCAGCAAGTCCCCGAATCCGCCGAGATCCCACCACTCCAGCATCGAAAATAAGCGGAAACCACCTTCACCATGCCACTTTTGCGGCTCTTGTCATTTCCACAGATTCTGCGCATTCCGTCAACATCGGTGCCTCTTGTATCTGCCATGTCGCCCGTTTATATCAATATGTTGTTTATCGAATATGCAGCGGTGAATAGGCTGATTTTGTATGTGCACATCCAGAGCGGCGGCTGTGGTTTACCAATCGCAATCATTTTCATAAGCCAACAAAACAAAGCGCTTTGTCTCTTCAGCGTAAGGCTTTCTCGATGTTCGTCTAGCCATTGTAAAGCAACCGAAGCTATAGAAAATGTCAAATATCGCCCGAATCAACGAACCGAGTGTTTCATAGAATGCGATCAGGGTCAGGCACAAGAACCTTCCGTGTCTATCAGTCATTTGACTAGCAGGTAAACGTACTCACCACTCTGCACACACACGAATATCCCAACCGCAAAATAGATTATCGTGCCCCCTTTCCGCCGCATATGATATCAGTCATACACATTTTGCACAGGACAGCAAAGATGCTGTCCCAGTTGTCGCGCGGCCCAGCCTAATTCACCGTCTCTTTTAGTGCTGTGCTGAACATTGCAAACGTTCAAATCCCATTTCACGTCGTCCGCTACCACCTCTTTCGTACCGAGAACACTTCATTCGTGAGACCATGAATGTTCGTGGTGAGCACTGTTCAGTCAATTGCTCGTTTGCTTTATCAAGTGAGAGATCTGGTCATTGTGTGAGAGACCCAATCCAACCCAATCCAACTTGCTCCTTTTGGTTTCGTATTCAACCAAGCTCTCGTCGGTTTGCACATGGTTGCATAGCTCTGATTGAATTGTGGGTTGCATTATCCAATCCGTGTGTGTGCAAACAAGTAGACAAGATCATCGTCGGTGCATATTTTTGTTGAGTGTGGAACGATATTTTCCGGGGCCATAGATCAGTATGCAGGTATGACGCACATGGATCTGGGTAAACAGGGGTCCCATCGAACGTTTTCACTCTATACTGTGCAATGTATTGCCCACATAGCAACATGACATCTTAAATTGATATTCGGACATCTTAAATTCATACTGTGATTTTCTCAACTGATTGCTGGTCATGTTTAACTGAAAAATGTCTAGATTCGTTAGAGAGCGCAATATTGAATCACAATTCCTTCCAGTTCAATGTCATCAAATTTGTTCATGCCCCCTGTTTTTGTTTTGCTTCGAATAGGTTAATCTCTTGTTCTGTCGCTCTCCTGAGATGTTGCCTTTCTACGGCTTTCTCATCTTTTCCGAAACCCGAACCAATGATAATGCTAATGGCGTACTTTCTGATTGTGCGGTGTCGCACCCCTCAATTTATCTCAGTTCCTGATGCGTAGTCACTTGGTCGTTGACCGATGTTCGGGACGACCAATAAGCATCCATCCTGAAATCTCGCACTCAACCGATGGCATTGCAACTAGTGTGACTCTTTCATGACACGGTTCACTGATTGGATAATCCTTTCCGGAAATTCACACTGATGCAAGTGATTGGAGACAGTGTCATTTGACATCAAATTTTGCAAGCGTCTATCGGTCACAGAGAAGGAGAATGTGTTGGAAATGCTGAAACAGCCAGGTGCAACTCAGAGCTCCGTAGCCAAGTCACTTGGAATTTCAGAGTAAAAATGTTTATAATGTTGTATCCCATCGAACGACTATCGAGGAATTTAGAACGCTGGAGCACCTGAGGGAAGATGCCACCTGAAAATCATCGAAAAGTTCAGGGCAGTGAAGAGGCAAGTTTGGCTTAGTTTTCCGCTACGAGGGAAAGGCACGAAGAGTTTCCAATGAGGGAAAGCATCTTACGTAAGAAGGCAATCCAGCTAGCTCAAAGGTTTCATCATAATGACTTCAAGGCTTCCAAAGGTTGGTTTCGCTCTCGATCAGACAGATACGGTATTCAATCGCACAAAGAAAGAAAGAAAGAACTAATGTGCCTTACTTTATGAGTCTGTGGGGAAAGTTTAGCGGTACCGCGCGATGAAATTAAACAGGCCACTTGCCAAAGGTCATCGCACCCCGGGTCTAAGGACAGTGAGATGCACTTTTAGTTTATAAATCGTTAACTGCTTCAGAGTTTCCGTAATCCTTGTTGGCCGGCCTCTATGGCCTTCCGTTCGCTGAACAGGAGTGAATTTCTTCCAAGTAAATTCTCGCCTCACGCCTGCCGGAGAATTCGCATGGGAACCCTCTTAAAAAATAGTGCGTGTATCTTGAACCAGTCAAACTTTGGCCCAGTGTCATCACCGCTTGAAACTTTTCATTCCGAATCCTATGGTTATTCTCTATCTAAGTAGCATCCGATTCAGAGTGTATCCTCCTCCTGTGCCGGCCCGAAAATCACACCACCGATCGGGTTCATTTATCGATCGGTCGGATAGATCACCGCAACAAGAGACCTGGGGCTTGCCCATCTAACCCGAGAGAGAAACCACACCTTGTCTACAACCGCGAGTCTTTAGCAGACCCAGTGAACTGTACAGCAGGCGTGCCTTCACCATGCGGATGGACTTGACATGACAACAAGATCATCACAAAAAGTACAAGACAATGTGAAACGATGGAGTAATCGGACTATCGGACTATCAACATGGCAACATGACATATAAAATTGATACTCGGACAACTTAAATCGAAAAAAGTATGGCTTATGAATCACGTTATGGCATCACGTGTTGAACTCAGTCAGACCAACAACGGTCATGACGAATGCATCAATCGGTTCGAACATAGAGTGGCAACAACAGAAGCGAACGAACAAATAGATGTCTACACATTTTTCAATAGAAAATCATGAATAGATTGCACAACGAACAATCAGTTTGAATATGGGAAGGAAGTCAATGTTCTGAGTATATCCCGTAACAGATATTTCACTCATTTTAGATGTTATTTTCTTTTCACTGTATTCGAACTGTTTCGCCTTTATTTTCCTTGAATGGGTCAATACATAAGGATGTGAATATCCTAGCTAAAACAGTTTTATGTTATGGTGGACGTCATTTAATCAATTCTGTGGTTAGCCTAACGTTGCAACGGAATGAAGGATTGTATGGAATTAATATGGGATAATTGGGTCAGAAAACGTTCCCCTGAAGAAAGGTAGGTAGTTTCGGGATAACTAGACACAGCACTGGAAGGGGCTGAATACCACACGTAATGTACCGATATCAAGCTGAGGGCGTCATAAAAGATTTAAATTTCTTCGAAACCTAAAGTATAAGTAGGACGGTAGCTCTAAATTCCGTTATAAATAAAAACCGATTTTATACTACTTATTGGCAATGTCGTAGTTCCTGGAACTTACCCACTTTTTCGAAATCCCGAGAATGCAACATAGCAGGCGATTGACTGTACATCGTTTACACTACCTGTTTATGTCATCCAATCGAGTATCTTTATTGAAATTACGCTGGTTTAAATGTAATGTCCTATTTGTTCATCCTCCTTATCAGTTGATCGTAGGTCATCGAAATTCCTACTTGTTGGCTTCCAGCGATATCATAACTGGTTCTTTCGTTTGTTCCGCTGGTAGTTTTGAACTGTCTTCTGCAGTGTAAGATCTACAAGTATTGTTATTCACAAATGTTTTCAAATTTTATCATTCGATTATGCAGCACTGTGCACACTGAATAACTAAATGTGTCCAGAAAAGCGTGCCAGCGAAAAGCTCACTGCGCTGCGTTTCAGTCGAACTGTGTTCCACGTTCGTGTAGTACAGCTTTGCAAACGGTTTTCCGTATGTACTTTTACTTCGCTGAACTACTAGATAGACCTAATACAAGTGTGATGCAGATTTTACGTGAACATTCGTCCCCAATATGGGTCATGTGTGGCGAGAATGGGAACGAGAGACAATATAGGAATCTTCATTGACTATCCTCCTTCATATTTGACTGACTAACTGATTGAAATCTTTCTTAAAAAGTGAACTGCCACCAAGGAGAGGGGATGAAAAAAATAGAGTGATCAAGGTGTTCAGTTTTCAAAAAACGTACGAATTGTACGTAATCAGCAATAAGGATATATATCTTCAGAGCTTTCTTCCACAATGATAAAAAGAGGGAAAGGGGGACAACAACTATGGTGAAGCAATNGCAATGTGTTTAAGGTCAACCCAAACAAAAGCACTTAAACGGTGTATTCAAATTCCGCCTCTGGCATTCCTCTTTCAGTCCATTCCGTTTTATTCCCAATTAACTTTCGATGGTCACAGCTTCCGCATTTAAAAAAGTGAACAGCTGCATGTTAGTTAAATCACAGGGAACAGGAGATCATCTTGATGAATATTACGCATTTGTAAGCGGAGTGACCAAATGTTCATACCAAACAAATATAGGCAGGCTGCTAAAAATGCAGGATGGTTCAAAGCCACGCTCATTCTAGAAGGGTCCTATTAGTTCTGCCGGTGTAAGTACGATGTCTTAGGTTCCCTTTCGACGTGAGTGACCAGTGGGCCATTTCGACCATGATATTCATCAGCAAACAAAGTTGATTCATTTTCCATACCTGAATTTTCCGCTAGTAATATCCAAGCTTCTAATTTCAGAAAACAAGGAGACAGGGCTTGTTTGCATTGATCTGGCTAAGTAAAGGTTTCGTGTATGATACCATGTCATCGGGTTGATTAGTTAAAACGGTACTTGAGCGCCATGCTAAAATCAAGTCTATGTGGTGACATTTTAGTTATTTTTATCACAATGAACCATGGTTGGTTTCAAGCAAATATTGGTATTAGTGAGTCGCACACTCAAATTACTTTCTGATAGAGAATAATGATAATTTTGGAAGGAAGCTCAATGTTTATAAAAAGAAACTTCAAATTACAGCAAGTATTTCATGCAAAGATGCTGAATCATCATCATTTATCAAACCGGAGAGCTACAACAAAATATGCTTTTGCGAATTACCGCAAATATTTAATCATAACCTTTTAATTCTTGCCATCTTTAACACACGGAATAGAACAGTACCGTTTCCAGATATATGACATAGTTATTGCGCACAAAACTGAATGAAAATCTACTATGGCAGCCAACAATTGTGTCCGAATTCCGTCGGGTTCATTGGGTTTTTTAGGCTAAGTAACTCCGGTAATTACGTACTGCCCTAGAGCATTCACCCACAACACTTTATTCTCTTATTGCAGCCCTGTTCTCCAAATGAATGACGTCATTGCTCGTGCCTCCATTAGTGACGTAGTTCATATAAGACTACCCCTACACATAGAACCAACCACACATGGGCGATTGATTAAACGGGTTCAATTTATTGTTCCTGGAACCTTAGTATAACGCATAGAAGTGCGATGTTTTGAAAACTCAATGGTTTTCCATCATACATTCAACAGTGGGCTGAGAACAATGCAAACTGGAAGCAAAAAAAAAATTGTCCGCTTCCAGTTGACCATGTGGTAATCCACACACAAATATCAATAAAGAAGTTACTCGGCGTAATTCTCTGCTACTGATCGCACACTTCCACCGTGTTATTCTAACCAGAACTCATTCCAACTCAGCCCGAAAATTATTTGTGCCTATCTGAAAGATTTTGTCCTCACACAAACACACAAAATTATCAGCATTCATCCAAACATTACTTTCATTCATTACAGATCGATTTTCACTGATGAGTGAATTCTTAGAATATTTAAAGATAAATGTAGATTATCCAGATTACTAATAGATCTCCTCTGTAAGTTTCTAAGGAAAAAACAGAAATATATGTTTTCTGTTGTCTTATTTCTAATCCATCGTACTTTGCGTGTCTATGATCAACACAGTGATTTCTACCGGCAGTCCATTTTCCCCAGATGAAAGTTCTTATCACAAAACCACACCGAGTAATTGCTCATTGCGTGACCGTCAATTATCTCTATCTTTCTAATGGGAACAACAGGAACAAAAACACTGGGGAAAAATGGAGTTATAATTTCTTTTTATTCCGTGTTGGTAAGCCTATGCTCCTCTGTTCAGTAGTAACACCGGTAATAGCGGTGTTCTATTCCACACAGATAAGAAGCTTCCAAGAAGTAATCACACCATAACAGATAAAATTAAGCATTCGTTTTCAGGATGCACTGGTGTTTTGAATTAAATTTATCTTTGGAACAACACACTCCCATTGCAGTTATCAATAAAGAACCCTACTCACGGTCAGTGTTTTTTTAATCCGACTATTTATTTCGTCTATCCATCAGTCGATCCTTTCCAGGAAGGTTCCAGTAAATTCAATGATGAGGACAATACTACGTAGTGCTACGGTTGCAGACCTGCTGAGAACCAGTCGATTTTGGTCAAGTGGTTTGTACATTAGATTAGCAATCTCTCATGCCAGGGTTTGAATCCAGATACACATTGCTGATGAGCATAAACCATGGCCTCTAAAGCTTATTACTGGTGAGGGGGCAAGCTGACAATTTTATTTACTCACCAATATCATCAATCCACTCAGAAGATTTGAGTGGTATACGAGTCACTGCAAAGCCACTTACCGTCGCGTCCAGTCATCTTTTAAATTAACAGCATATGGTATATGTTTTCTTCATTTAGAGAATTTAATCGAGTGAAGAGCAAATAAAACGTGAACTGGAAAGCTAAGACATCTGTTTCGACCTAGATCCTCACCGGTGAAATGCAAGTATACTAAACGCTCGACCACCAGGCAGCTGTTCATACTGATTTTAATTTCCTTATGCTTATAAATGTGTCTTTCACGAATCACAGAAACAGAAGAGATCGATATTTTGAAATAAATTTTACAATTCATCCAAAACCCTCATTTTCTGACTAAAACGGTCTGAAGCAACGTTGTGAACAGTATTGCTTCTGGCGTAATTCAGGTAACATCAGACCAAACTGATAGAAGTGGGTTCAGCAATATACATTTATTCTGATGGAATTGAAGGACATCTATATTTGGGTTTGTTTAGTTATCAATGACTTGGTTCAGCTACCAATGCGTTTGTACATTTTTGAACCAATCACTCGTTCTTCGTCAACGTTCTTTATGTTCTTATTCATTGCGGAGTGCCTATAGTTTCAAAGCCGGTTGTATGCTTCTTGAACTAATATCATATTCATTGATGCTGTTCAGTACAAAGTCCTCAGGAATCGTATTTTCTTGGATCAGACACATTTATTTCATCAGAAGGCAAAGGTAAAATCTTGAAAAATTACGCCCTCTTTATCTTATTCAGCCTAGGAAGTTAAACCATGTAAGAATAGAATCTGAAGCTTCCGTTTATTTAATTTTTCAGTGACTTGCTTGTTGTTTGCCCTCTTTGAATTTGCTCGCATCTGACGATATTTGGTTCATTTTTCTTTCTAATTTTCCCTAGTCTTCGTGAATAGGCCGGGGCCAAATACAAAAATCTGAAACCAATGGTAACAGAAACGCCCTAAAAGACAGGTTCAGCCAAGATCCACAAACCGATTACCCACTCGGATCAATATTATGAATATTATGAATTCATCATATCACAAACTGATTCGATAGATGATCCACATATAGAACCTTTCAGTCGAAAAATTCTTACACCCCATTGTGGTGAAGATTCTTTCAAAGTTGCAGATTCATTAGATAATTTTAGCTAATCTTCTCGAAAGACATTTTCTATGGATTTTGATTCACTTTTTACAAACATCTCCGTTCATGAAACAGCGGAGCTTTTGTGCAGTTACATCTCTTCACTTTATATTCAACTTTCTATTACCAATTGTTATTTAAAAGATCTTAGATCAGTAACATACGTTTCGAATCTGAAGAAGTAGCAAACAAGTCAAATGATGTTGCAATCACGACCAATCCCATGATTTACTAATCACATTTGGTAGTAGTCCTTTTTATGAGCACAAAGAGGCCATTGTTGAAGTTTCACGGAACCTGAGAGTGGATTCAATGGTTTGTTATTGTAACTAGAGGAGAGACAAAGAGATTGTCGAATTCATGATCACCGATGAAGGGACGTTAATCAAACAACAAAACAACCGTTGCAGAATACATTTCTCTTTCTGATCAATCTTATTTAATCTAATCTTATCCATGCCGTTCTTCCAATAATTAATTTTCTTTATTCCAATACTACCTTTTTGGGTTGTAACTCTTGGTGTCATCGCCAGGACAAGATGTCTTGGTTTGCAGTTTTTGAAGAAGGAAACGTGGGGACTTCTAGGACATCGCGGAGCTGGCGAAGATTCCGTGTTAGATTAACGCGGAATCCCCGCCAGAACAACCTGATAGGAGAAATTCAAGCACATCGGTCGCAAATATCATAACTGTGCACATCATTGACTCACTTGTCATTGTTAAGTAAAATGTATCTTAGGCTTTTGGCACTCAGTAAAGCGATGTTAATCAAGTTACGTAATCCCATTTTGTTTGCACAATCGTTCCAGACGCAGTCGACCCTAGAGTACTGTCCGTTGAACCACTAAAGTTACCGGAACGTTTTTGCATAAATACCAGATTGCTGTATGTTGTATCAATTTAAGAGATTGAAAGAAATATTATGATCTCTAAGTGTTTGTCTCCTCACTGTACTAAAGATTTTGTTGGGGTAATTTTTTGGAACTTAAACATTGATAAGGGATCCAAATTTGAAACAAAACCAAAAGTTGAACGGGGACTTTGCAAACTAGTTCTGAATAAGCACATTGGAGGAACGACAAGAAAAACAGAAAACGCAGAACCAGTGTTGCGTGGTCGCGGATAAATATGGTCTTGGTGCCTTGCAAAGTCTTAGAAAAATTTCTAAACGAGCTGATTCTTTTTATTGTTTTCTTTCCCGTCTCTCCAACAGTTCCTCTGAGTGCAATTGGTAAAAAACCAATCATTCGTTGTTGGGATATCACATCGGCGAGCAAGCTCGTTTTCAGTGCAACATCCACCAAATATCATGGCTCATAAGGTGGCTCATTGTTACATGTGCGTTTACTTGTGTGTGTGTGTGTGTAACGATCCAGGGAGTAAATGGGAGTTCAAACCATTGGGCAAATCTTGCTGATGTTATTGAATAAATAAAATGCCTAAGTGATTCAACACTCGTTTAATAAAAAGACGTCATTCTTCAGTAGCGAAGAACCGGACAATCTTCGGTGGGTTTCATATTGTGGAAGTTTATTCTATTCCGTATACGCTCTTACAGTTTCTTTTTATCACAAACTGGATGAAAACTCACAAAAGCGGTGCACATTTATTTCATTCTTTTGCAGAATTGTCAGTAGTGCATACCCCAAGTGTGATCGGAGCTGATGTTATATGAGGTATTTTGACTGAAGCTGATCACATCACATATTGAGAGGAAAAAATTTGGTAAAATTCACAGTGTCGCATGAGTTCAATCACTATTAGTATTAGAGTTGCGCAATGAATCATTTGTTCAGAACCGAGATGTTGCACTCAGGGAAAAAATATTGATAAATTCAATCGTTATAAAATAATTTGCTGTTATTGTTTGATGCTCACTACTGTTACAATAGCGATTGTTAAGACCGAATTTCAACCGCGACGCTATGCACAGTAACTCAACACAGAAAATCAGAACACAAGACAGCATGCAGATTGGAATTGGGTTAACGATTTGAGGAATGATCGTGAGAGTACATCAATCGATTAAACGATGACCGACAATTAGGTCAAACTGGCCCATGGACAAAACGGATTGGAGGAGTTTTAGTCAATGTATGTCGTGAAAACCTGTGTCACGTGATGATGCCTACGTAGCATCCCTCCGTCTCTTAGACAACGTGGTACGTTGTTGCCCCATAGCGATCAACTGGTTTAGGGATGCGTTGGAATCTGCGTAGAGCGGGCTCTGTTGGTGGGACATTTGTAGTTTGTGAACGTGGACTTGGAGAATTACTCGGTTGCTCGGCTCTAAATGGATTATCATCGCTTTCAGAACATTCAGTTACGCCAGGTCGAACATGGTCAGAGTGTCGGCAAACAATTCGCCCATCGCCGAGCTTCAGAGCGGTGATGCTACCAATAGATGAAACGATTGTAGCTGGATGCCATATGGATTCAGGTGGGAGTTTTGTATAAACCGGATCGAACTCATTATGCAGGCGGTCTTCAATTTGAGATGATCGTGTACTTAACCTTTCCTGCTGTCGTTCTATTCTTGCCCTGGGTAAGGGAACAGTAGATGTAACCTTGTACGTAGGGCACGACCAAATATCAATTCAGCTGGGGATCACCCGGTGGTTTCTGTAGGAGTTGTTTGGTAAGCCAATGTAGTCTGTCCAGTTTGGTCTGCAGGGTTCTTGCACTCTGTTTCAGAATGCCTTTTTTGACCATCTGCACTGCTCGTCCCGCCAAGCCATTCGATGCCGGGTGGTAAGAGGCTGATCGTATATGCTGTACTTCATTGTTGCGGAAAAACTTTTGAGACTTTACACTGGTAAACGGTGTTCTATTGTCCGTGCAAATTGTTTCCAAGCTGGATTTAGAGGGTACTTGCTTTACTATATCCAATGCTTTTGGGTATGCTTCTATCCAGTCCCACCCAAACAAGTTAGAACATTTATCTACTAAAACATAGACTGGGAGTATTCGTTTCTCGCCATGCAACTGTACATGTACGTCACATTTACCCAGAACCGGGATTGTTTGACCTGTGTAGGTTCTCAACATGGACTAGTCAATCGGGGTAAATTCTTGACAGTCTTGGCACTTACTGTCGACACGGATGCTCCCGTATCAATTTCCATTTGAATGGACGCTCCTTCGATTTCGACTTGTATGTAGTCAATGTTTGTCGTGAACACCTGTGCCACGTGGTTGGGTAATCAACGGGAACTGATAGACGAATGCGTACCTAGCAGCGATAAGCACCAATAACCTCAAAGGTACAACTCCAAAAATAGATGGATCTTTTGTACGGTAGCAAGCTTGGATTAGCCCATTTGATTGTCAAGAAGCACCAGGCACTCTTGGATGTGGGGTTTCACTCTTCGGAGATCGTTGATTCCCCACAATTTCATGCAGGAGCGCCTGATCATTCCTGACAAGCGAATGGGCTAATCCAAGCTTCCTACCGTAAAATTGATTCAGCCATTCGCACAATGTGATAACCGTCGACCGTGTAGCTCAAGGCTTACGGGCTTGAAGTCCCAAACCAAACGTTCGCGGTTCGAGTCCTGATAGGGACACAAAATTTACGCATTGCTGACGAGTCCCAAACACAGCAGCTGTCCAATGCACTTTGTCGGTCACCACAAAGATTTCCGTCCCGTTTAAACAGATGAATCCTGGAATGTTTTATTTGCGTTCAATCTATGTTTTATTCCACTGTCTGGAAACTCCTTAACAGTGGGAAAAGATTCACATAAGGAAACGTTGTTCAAATCTGAGCGACGTGGGATTACTCCGAGGAGAGACTACTATAGCACAAATTGAATAGGAAATCTAGTTCCACTGCGAGGTGACTGCAAATGCTGTATAACCTTCTTATTTCACCAACTTGAAAATGAGTTTCCTTTTTGTGCGTCGCACTAACAATATTCACTTATGTAATCAAGCACTGGCCATTCAATAGGTTTTTATCATTATCCATTCTTTAGGGTCCAGCTGCATTGCCCTAGCATAACCATAGTCTGATATTCATTTTAGAACCACAACTGTACAACCTACTTACCACTCTGTATTGGTTAGCTACGCTGGTTGCGAGTTTGAACTAGCAAATATGTCAACTGTTCTCAATTAGCAATTCCTTTAATTAGATTGTATTGCTATCCATTTTTATAAATTTCCACTTCCTTTTATTGAATACACAATGATACAATTTTCAGGAAGAGGGAAGCGGCCAGTCAAAGGGCTGTCATTAGGGAAGATCAGGCAGTGGTGGTGGGGTTCGAACACGTCCCCCGAGGTCATAATTTGGTGACGTTACCACCAGGCCACCAAAAAATTATGTCAACTGTTCCCAATTAGCAATTCCTTCAATTAGATTGTATTGCTATCTGAACAATGAAGTCAGAAGCATGGGTTTGCACAATGTATCCATGATCATTTCGCTGCATCCGTATACGTGAATACTGTAGTCAAAGTGATTTTTTATAGTTCATGAGATAACAGATTTGAGCCGAAGACAAGATCGCTAATCACAACGGACAGCACAACAAATAAAACACAAAAAGGGACGAGAGAGGTTAGGGAGTCAATTACCAGGGCAAAGCTAGTGTGACGAACCATTCACGTTGTTTGCATAGATCGGGTTTGCGAGTATGAATGGCTAGGGCCTCGGCAAAGTTCAGTAACTTTCTGTTTACTGTGATGTAGATGACCTGGAATGCGTGGGGTGGAGTGACACAGTGTTTTGTTCGAATAAGCGTTGTGTTATTGAATATTTAGGGTTTTTCCGATCATTCGATGACGTACCAGTTGCTAACTTGTCGTCCATTGCTTTCTTAAGCCACACCGGGATATGTTTGTCCATTCGGTGACGTAACTGCCTCTCCGTCCTGCCTATGTAGATGGCTAAGCATCCACACTGTATTGCTGTCGTTTGATTCAACCACTCAACCATCACTCCATATCTCTGCGACCATCAATGCCACTAAGTTGACTGCGGACAGTAATACCAGTCATGAATAATATTACGCTTTCCTTTCGAATGAAGATCTTATAACCATCCTCAAGACCTTTAACCAGACTGTATAAATAACTGTAAATAACTGTATAAATAACTGTATAAATAACCTCTGGAGAAATCGGTTCCAAACGTTCAATTTGCTACAAGTGCATCATGTGGAGTTGTAATCCTCACAGATAGACTCTTACTTGACTACCGCGAGAACGTCTGATTTCCACGTAATATTATATTGAATCAATTCCTTATGGAAAATGTGTTCCTGGATTTCACACTTAGTTGCAGCTTCAGCTGATAACGGAACATAGGAACTATGTAGTATGTAAACCAAAGTCCCAGTTTGATATAGCGATTGCTCAAGAGTTACGTGGTGGGAAAACAGTAACCGTTGTGTAAGCCCTTTAACCTATCACCATAGCCAGTTTTCTTTAGGAAATAAATCATCTCTAACATTTATGACCTTTACACTTTGTCAAGCCACCTCTAGCATTTCAGTTGACAGTTCAAATTTTGTGATGTCCCTCGACTATAATGGCCTCTAGGATGACGATTAGTTAGTTAATTTTAGAAACTTCTGTGGAGTCGTACGTTTGTTTATCATCTACGCACCACCATGATCGACGGTGGTTTTCATCTATCCAGGTGGATCAGAAACTGGGTAAGGATTTGGGGTGAATCAGATACAAAATACGTTTCAACTTACAGTGAGAAACGGAGCATGGATCAATAGAGAACCTCCTCGGAGTGTGTTCAAACATAACCAATGACTGTATATAGTTTACCCGAAAAGGTCCAACTTAGATCCAACCCGCGGAACGTATTGTTCTGCTTCAGTTAGATATATAGCCCACTTTGTATTATTTTTGATGGAACATATATTTTTACTCAAAGACCTATCGAGGTGGAAATCGAACTGAAACTCTAACCCGGTAGCTGAAGACTGAGGTTGCTGGAAACGTCTTCAAGTTGATTTTAGGCTCTCAAAAACGCAGTCCTTACAGCAAAGCAATAAATGACCTAACATAACAAAGTCACTGAAAATATTTTAAAGGTTCTCCGATGCCCTGATATAGTGTACGGAGCTCGGATATATCTCCGTATGGACGATGCATATGATCAAGGGATATGTAGCATATTATGGGGTTAGTCTGAACTAAATCCCAGTCAAACAGCATCTATCCTCGGAATAGTAACGACCATTGCGGTGCTCTAAGTGCGCTTAGTTATATAAACATTTGGGGAATTAAAGATATTCCTTTGGAGTTTTGGACATGATGATTGTCCTGCAACAAGTGTGACGCGTGGACCAACGTTTATCTGCATTCAGAGCCAATCGAGTAGAACTCCAACACTTATTCGGGTAAGTCGCAGTGTGTGAGCTGTAGTCAGGATCCACAAAACATATTCTCTTGAGGTATGCGTCTTGAACTGGCGAAAACATTCCTATCGAAACTAAATATGGATATTAAATACGAAGACACTGGAAAAAGATTACCAATATTGCTTCATCATTTTATTCAGAATAGCCACCGAGATTGTAATTGAGCAAATCTTGGAAGACGCAACGATGATAAAAAATGTAAACGGTGGAGCTCACACATCTGCTTACGTTCATCTTGGACGTGAATTCAACCCTTCCGCCTATACTTTTGTGATTGGTTGACCACATGTGCTGCTGAAACACAGCACTTAAAAGCCTCTGCACCTCATTCCAAGGTCGTTTACCGCGTAGACTGAAAGTGAAGTCAATGATACTGTGAAACTCTTTAAATCATACAAATAAGTTGGGTAAACCCTTTATCATTAACTTAAGAAAGAGTCATATTTATAAATAATTAAAAATGAATATCAGAGTTCCTTCATCGTTTTTTGCTCGTACAAGTGTACAATTAGCTTTCAGGAGGTAAATCGCGGCAATACAAAGGCATTTTGGGGGAATAAAGAACGTTGGAAGACAAGCAGTGGTGCCAGGGTTCATATTCAGAACATCCAGGTATCTCCATGGACAACCTTAACCACTCCACCACCTCTGCTCATCACGATCAATAAAGAATCTTGCAGAATGCGAAAAAAGAAAGTGTTGCAAATTCATTATAATAAAACTCTGAAAGTAAATAATGAAATTAGAGATGACCTCAGACTACGGAGCTGATTACCATATCTTACACTTGCACTCGATCGGTAGAAGTGGATCAAAGTTATTTATCTACCTTCTTCGAATGTTCAAATCAGTTCCGATATTTGCCTGCAATTCACTGCTCTGTGGGTATTCGCTCGCATCGCGTTGTGTACTATGAAATAGCTTACGAGTGTCACTGATTGATCACGAGACCGAAATCGGGGATACGAGGCCTCGGTGAATTCACCGAGATGTGCAATTAGCACCGTTTTCGACAATAGGTCACGTGTCTCACTCGCGTGTGCCCGTTTGTGACAACACCCAAAAATGTCCTAAATTCGGGACTTTCTTTTCTCTTGGGTCAGATGATCCGTAAGTGATTGTGGCCACTGGATCATAGCCATTGCAGATGTATGCGAAATAGTAATTGAATAATGCATAGACAGTGGATAACCAAAATTATATAAATTCAGGTGTTTAAAATGAACAGCACGAGTGATGTGACGCCTTCTCAAAGCAGCATTTTACATGCATCGTACTTTTACATAATATCTAATCCGATTTAAAATTGAACACTAAATGTTGTTCATATTTTGCTTATTAAAATTAATGTGTATATTCGAAACACAAATCAATAGAGTTTACTTTTCGATGGTGCGTGGCATTGTGTCCGCTCCTCGCATACGCTGGACTAACTCTGATATGGCTCCATATTTCAGTGTGAAGTAATTGTGTCTAGGTTTATATACCTAACAGTTTTGTTACCAACATCAGCACGCCGCCGCATCTATGACCACGGCAGGGAAAGAGAAACACGGAGCATACATTTAACCAATTGTCAGCGAATGGTGAGACATTTAAAGTTTACGGTTACAGGTATAACTTTCTTCCATCGACTTATACAGTTTTGTGGGTTTTTAAATTTGAAGTCTCAATGTTTCAGTTTGTAAGGATCAATTATTGATGCACCAGTGACGTAATACAAACGACGTCGGTAAAGGAATAACTTTGGCATTTAATCAATATCCTTGGAACACTGATTTAACTGGATAATCATTGAGTTGATGTTTGGATGACGGCGTGAGGCTTTGATGACAGATATCCTTTAGGTTCTATAGTGTTCGATACCCAAAATTCAAGCCCCTTTGAATACGGTGATATTCGATAGGGAATAAACCGAATAACTGTAGTCACTCCAGGGAGGAACTGAAATGCAGTCTACTGGTTGGTTTTATAACTAGCATCTGTGGAAATGTCAAAAACCTGATTGCATTGCGACTATGGATCCTTGACATGAATGACTTAGTGTGGTTTAATATATGCTGATCTCAGACGTGGATCGAAACTCAAAGATTCATTTCGGTGAACGGACAAGTCCTATGGATACGGATAGTTACGGGTGCAGTTTATAGAACAGTCTAAGTCATCACGAACAATAACACCTAGTTTCATCCTATGACATACTTGTGGCAGTTGCTGATGTCCCATGAAGTGTAAAAACTGACTTTGTGGTATCCTAACGTCACCGAAACCTTTACTATGTTGGATGTGATATTGGTTTTAAGATATCGTTGATGAACTGCATTCACTATTCTCTTATGTGCTAGCCAGTTATTTCCTGGAATCATTCTACTTTGGATTTTGGTGTGGCCTTTTGTTATTATTTCATGGATTACCAGGATTGTGTCATTTTTCAATCGTACACATTTATTTTATTTCGAGTGATGATGATTGAACTTTAATTATTTTCATTTGGATTGCACTTGATGACGTCAAAAAGAAACATCCATTTCCGTAAAAGTATTTGGAGAACAACATAATTTGAAAAAAGATTTTTTATCCAGACAAAACTTCCACTGAGAAGGAATAATACACCTCTAAATAACAAATGTCCTCATACTCGTTCAGAGTTCCTAGATCTCACATATCATTGATTTTCTGGGTTTTGTTATTCATAACGAGCAAATGTGACCTACTTTGACTAAGTGTGATTGGTTTTTGTGGATAGATCATCCATCTTTGGTTCCGCTGATCTCACCGGTATTCCAGTCATGAGCAGCCTTCTTTGTTCTCCTGGGCGCTATTGTTCATGAGATTACGGTTACTGTCTTCTGATGCAACGTTTCAATGGGGTTTCTGATACGTATATTGAAATAAACAGTTACCGTGCGAAGGCCTGTCTTTTCGGGAAAAGTTAAAGTATCTATTCTTACTGAACTCAGTAGATCCATCAGTGTCAACTATCAATTCATGTGACCTGTTCACATGCTATCCACATGAGACCTCATCATAACTGTAACTGACAAATCTTGTGAGGAGATTTGCTGGCGAAACCGCGGATTAACCGATTATCAAACGGGTTTATTTATGCCTACATGAGTCTGTGAAAAAATGTTGATTTGCGTGTTCGACTTTTGACACAAAACTGAAATGAAAACTTGAAGAATACACCATTGGAAGGATTACTGCTATCCTATTCTTCAGTTTGGTTTTCCTGGGTCACAAGCCGCACTTTTTTGTTTCATCTGATTCACATATTCATCTTTGTTTCGAGATAATACGGTTTCAGTTTTCTGTTTTTCTTCTATTTCGTATCGGTTTGAATTATCACACCTGTGATATTTGAAAACCTGATTTTACGAATTATTATTCGACAGTCAAAAATGGAATACAATGACGATTGATGGTGTAACTTTGTGATTACACAGCACATTGTCGGAGAAGTAAACACACTACGTTCTCGAAGCTACTATCTTTTCTTTGCACCCTTGAAGTTCTGAACCCCTTCAAATTGAATCGTTGTACCGCATTTCCGATGAATAATGAAGCTCAGAATCCACGGTGTGACACATTGACGCAATAAACCATGACGCGCAGCGTTTAAGTATGTGATTCAACCACTACCATCAATCCTAATAGCTCACGTTCTGAGTACCCGGACGGCCCCGGAAAGTACACTGTGTGGATTCAACCAAATGAGGATGAGATGGGCTTTCCGTGCTTTTGTCAGACCTTCATCTCAAATCACTGCAATCATGAATTAGCTAACAGATCAATCCAAATACATAAATTCATAACGTATAAACAAGCATCTTGTAGAGATAGGGAAATCAGTTCCCAAATGATCGATTTTTGGATGTGATGGTAAGATTTCAGTAAATGGCCCATCATTGAGATTTAAATGTTTTTTTTGACAATTAAAACAAAAGCGCGTAAGATGTACGATGCCCTCAGAAAATGGTCTCATCGATCCGTCCTCGTAAATAGATATTGTTCTATTCCTCAGTTTTTAAGGTGACGAAAGAAATCACTAAACAATCTTTCATTACCCCATATAAAACGGTACTTCTATGCTATCACAAGTGTTCGCGTTGGTGAAATCACACCTAGTATTTTTACTAATTCCACTATCACGTACGAACATAAACCATGAATAAACAACTAGTCATTCAGTTGACATCAACTAATTATTCTCTTTCACTTACTCAGCAAAATGCGACACACCTTCAAGTAGCTGTAGCTATTGTCCCGTGTGTAGGAAAACTATTAGTCCTAGACTTAAGACCCGTGATCCATACCCAAATTTGACCAATTCCTCGGTCACAGATTTCAATCGATTTGATGTAGCTGATAGCCTTAGTTTCATCACAAGTCAGGCATTCACAGAATACTTTCTCCAGATACAGTTGGTTGATAACCTAACGGGGCGTTTGCCTGCCCCATCATGTAAGCTGCTTCTTTCAATACATGTGAACAAAACCATGTTAGAGATGAATCAAAGAAAGGTACGATGCGAGTTCGGTTAACTTTCAATATCACCATCAGAAAGCAAATCATAAGCGAACATGTGTTTTCGGTGTGTTCATTGTCAAGTCTTGATTAAAAGCGTTATATAAGAAAACACCGCGAGGGTGATATAGTGGGGAATACCTCTTTTCTCAAATGCAAACGACGACACAGGCTTGATAATGAACCCGTCGAACACACAGGTTCACACGTGATCTGCATTCTGATTGTCGTAATGGACTTATTTTCTGGTTTCAATGTTACAGTGTCAACAACATAGTTTTGCTGGAGAAACTAACTGTGAGCACGCGAATGAATTGCCGATACATGAGACATGTTACATTTTTTTTATGTTGATCTACGTCAAATTCATTCTTAGCGAACCCTTTTGCAAGAGTTTGGTGTGTAAAACACATCCTAGATTTCTGCTGTCACTACAAGTATCGATCTGATCGAAACAGATAGTATCTCGACGGAATGTGGTTGCAGCTCATCTGCTAGAAGGACACCTACACAAAGAGAACCGTTTAGTTCTTCTCTCTTGAAATCTTATGACTTCCTTAACATCTAGAATAAGTTTGAAATCATAACGAAAAGGCTCTTCGGGGCAAAAAACAATAGCAGTCGAAAGTGTGACTGGTTTAGTCTTTTACAGAGCTATTTGGTTTTCAAATTCATGGAGAATTTGCGTTCTACTTGTGCTGTTCTCAGTTCCACCTTCATGTAGGTCAGTGTGATCACACAGTGGTGATACCTTAAATAGCTAGAATAGTTGTACAGTGCTGGACGATAAAAACATTTGAATAAAAAATCGGGACAATGAATTTCGGGAGAAAACAGAACCAACCCAGAAGCGATACACATCGTTAGGATCCCTTGCCCATTGACCAGTTGATGAAGTTGCTTGATAACTGAACATGTATCAATCATCCAAACCAACCCCCTTGACTCACAGGACAGCTGGGAGTAAAGGGTAAGTGCAGTTCAGCTCTCGTGCATTATAATTACGTCGTTCACGGCACAGCATAACCACAGCGTTATCACACGTACGGAACTATGCAATCGTTCACGTAGTTGTCCGCGTTCTATCAGGCACATCCAATGACAATGCACAGCAATGCGCTCCCAATCAGCTTCGCTTGAGTAAAGCCTGTTCAATTGCGCATACCAGTACTCTATCGACAGATTAATGCTCTGTTATTATGGAGGCGCAACGAAAATAAAGCTTATTCCATCCCATCATGTCCGTGTGCCAACTTCACTACACACATTCTCACACACGTACACGATCTTGTGCTTTCGACGTTGGATCGCAAAGACGCACGCGTTTCTCGTATCCTTCTCGCGAACCTATCCGTCAAATGAACCGTAAAAATGGGTTAACCTGTCTCTTTGTTAGTTCACGTAGCCCACAGAATGAACCACACGAATATGCCCGCGCACATACACACATACCTGATTGGCGAACATGAGATTGTGCGTATGCGTGTTTGCGTTTATTTGCTAATGTGTATTCTCACGTTCAAGCTGAAATTCCTATCGAACCTTTCATTCACTATCAGCAATCTTTCGCAGTCAGGCGAGGCGGGGCAATCGTGACATGCACAACAAAAATAACAACCAGCGCAACACGATCGACATTGTGATTATTCTTGTCCTCACACCCAGCCCTCCCGCTAAACATGGATGAGGTGCTTGTTGATTGACAAAATCTGCATCAGATCGGGAGAAATAAGCAAAGTCAATCGATCGTGTGGAACCCGAGTGCGAATTAAGATGCTCTGCGACATACATGCATACAAACATACACATACATACATACATATATACATACATGCATACATACATACATACATACATACATACATACATACATACATACATACATACATACATACACATACATACATACATACATACATACATACATACATACATACATACATACATACATACACACACATACATACATGCATATATACATACATACATGCATATATAAACACATACAAACACATATACATACACACATTCATGCACACATGCATACATGCTTACATGTACAAACATACTTAGATTTAGAAAACATGATTTGCTTAATCTGAGTTACGCAACTTCACCAGTTCTTAACTGTCATTTGTATTTTTAACAAACGAATGCCTTTCAGGATTTCCTTTATCTTGTTTTTGCTTCTCTAGAGAAAACTGTTTTTAGAAATTCACACATGCGAGCAGTTTACATAAACGAAGTAGCAGTATCGTTCTAATCCGTTATGCAATAGTATAGCCTATACCATGAAGGGGCATCAAGTGCATGGACCTCATGAATATATACCATGCACCTGCTCCGGTCTCAAGGGTTCCGTGTTTTGCGACAGGTGCTTTGAGTTCAACAAACTAGAGTTTGTTCTGATTGTTTTTGGCAGGTTTGAAGTTTGTATATCGATTGTGAAAATTTCAGTAACCTCGGTGGGATTCGAATCCACGCATGGACACCGCCTACGCTTTTGTACAACGCACGCTACACCTTCTAAGCTACGAGGCCATACCGATAGCAATGATCTTTTCACATTCTAATTACCCATCCAACTTACAGAGGCATATGGCATCCTTCAGTTAGCATGTAAGCAGACTGCTATCGTAGTCTCATTTATTCTAGCTACATGCTGGACTATCTAACAATATTTCACCCACAAGTGAAACACCAATAGTGAATCCTTTTCTCTCATTGTACCGTTCTTCCTCCTGATGCGCAGTCTTTATATATAGACATTGCTTCCTCTTTTCCACTCATCAACCACAAATTAGATACTTGAAGTAGATTGCACCTGGGACTAAAATCGACCTATGATACCTGTTGATCAAAAACAGCCAATAGCACACACCCACCGGATATTTTGTTGCAGGTTTGCTTATCTCATTGTACACTACAGTTGTACAAATAGCGCGAAAGCAACTATTACAAACGAGTAAGGGAATTTCGTGTCCTTTCGTATCTTCGAAATATCTTTGGGGAAAACGAATCCTGTTATCACGTTACCAATTATTACTTCGTTCATTATTCGTGTTGTGAAAGGTGTTGTGGAAAACACTATTTTTCTTGCCTAAAATATACTTGCACAGTAAGAGAACGTGTTCTGATCAATCTGCGCTGGGTTTGTCGTCAATAGTTATGAGGAGACGTACATATATTTAGGAAATTAAGAATACTTGTGATAAATCAAAGCTCATTTATTTACGCAGTAATGAATATTCCTTGATTCGTGATTCCATCCTAATTCAGCTTGGGAAGGAAGTGAGTTTACGTGATTCTGAAAAAGGTTTCAGTGTCGGAACTGGATGCTGGTGGGAAACTTCTAGTCACATATCGGTTGCTTCAATAATATCAGTAGTTTTGTATGCAAATTATTCTTCTTAATTTGCCGGAACAATCCTCCCTACTAGAGAAAGCTATTAGTAAAGCTCGTATCAAAGAATACATTAGTTTTTGTACAAACAGTGTCCGGCAGGTCAACTTTCAACATCGCCGTAATAATGAAGGCGGAACCTCAAAAGCTGGGGCTTCATGCAACCGGCTCCTATTGGTTACAGAAATGCTGTATTTATGGAGGGCAAACATCATGTCTAATTTGCATGAATCCTTAGACATTTCAGCCAATAACCAGACACTCTTTATGTGACTTTTCACAGGATTCTCACCAGAAACATAATCAATCGTTGTAGAGATATCTTCAGTTCTCCACTCAGCGCTTGTTTATCAGACAAACTTAGGCGTGTACGGACGATACGGTGCAGCTAGACCAGGAAAATGAACACTGAAAAGAAGAAATGGATGAATAAAAAAAGTTCTTGGTGAGAAGTGTGACTCCAGCTGCACAAACAAAGAAAGATGTGTACTACAATCGTGCCCGAAGTTCATACTTAAAGAGAAATTAAAAGTAGAAACGGGGTGTAATTTGAGGACAACGATACAGCAGAAACATCAATAGATTCTTTTTTCTCGGTGAAACAAATGGCTACCGAAATTCATTTTATTGTTCTATTTAAAAACGCACTGGACACCAATATTCTCCAGGTGGATACTCGGAAGGTAAAAATGTGGTGATACCTATTCAGTCTTGTTTTATGCCATTTTCTAAACCACTCTCATGAGGTCGTATACCTAGTAAACAAACAAAATCTAGATGATGTTCCTTTTATAACACTGTAATATTTTATGAAATAGTTACGGAGCAAAATGCTTCAAAGCATCATTATTTTCAGGATACAATAAACTTAATTAAACGTCACTTCACACTTAAATTCCATGCAAAGTTATTATGGATTGAATAGTCATGAGAACAGAGTTTAACAAATTACCTCGTTTTTGGTGATACATGAACTGGCTAAATACAAAAACATTTTGTAATAGATTAAACAGGTGACGAAAGAAGACGTATTCGCGAAGAAAATCGGAGTTTAAAGAGAACTGATAAAGGTAAGATAACTGATGTATGTGAGTGTGTATCTATGTGTGTATGCGTGGAAAGTGAATGACGGAGAGTTTTTGTTAAAGGGTGAGTGGGTGAGTGAGTGATTGAGTGAGTAAATGAGAGTTCATGAGTGGATGTTACGTTGCCAGAATTTTGGTGAATCATCATGGTAAAACCAGTGTTATCACAAACTGTTTCCGGACGCAAAAGGCGATCACGTTGTGGAGACGGATGACAATCGCCTCGAGTGTGGACAAAATTCGGAACTCGATCTCTTTGGTCAGACTTCTTTTGACCGCGTAAAGAGTTCGGGAAATCTCAATTTACTGTGTGATCAGACTTACCCTAATGGTTCACACTTGCCACCGCTCGGCTCGTTTTCAATCCCTGATTCAACCAAACGGGGTGATGCTCCTTGATGCGGTCAGATAGACGTCTCACGGTTCTACCCACATAACTTGCTCCACAGGAGCAGGTGAATTGATAAACACAAAATGAGGTAACATTCGGGAGTAATTTATCTTTAGTCTGCATGAAGACAACAGGTTTGGACGTAACTATAAAAATAATAATAATAATAATAATAATAACGCCTTGGGTGGATATGCTATCATGCTTTTACGAATGAATGCCTCAGGATATCGTTCCCAATGTAAGTGTTTCGTACTCTTCCTAGTTTGAGTTCGATAGAGTTTGAAGAGCAAAGTTTTCTAAACTTATCGGATAAGCAGAGAATCAAGTTTTTCTCCTGTTGCATTGTGACGAAACTTTGGTATTGTATGTACTGTCCCGTCCATGTTTTCTCATGGTGAATGCTTTCACGAAGTGAACCATCAATTTGCCGAAAAAAACTCTCCTAGAAATGCGGGACCATTTGTAGATTTATTTTCCAGTTTGAACTCTATTTTCCGACGAGTTCCATTGAAATTCTCTCCCAGAATATCGGCATCCTTATCAGTATCCTATATTCAGATAATTTCATCAGAATATTGTTTCTGAAAGGTGGATGCTTCCATGGGTTTTGAGAGTGCTACGTTTTCTAATTTGCCCACGAAAATGTCAGCTTATATTGATCTAAAGGGTAAACCCATGGCTACTCCGTCTCGCATCTTTAAATTTGCAATTACATGTTTTATCTGTATAGATTATGAAGTTGCTTAAGCTCATCTACGGGTACTTGAACAGAAGGTCCCGAATTATTTATATAATTAGCAATTATTTCAATGGTTTTTTGGAATGTCACAAAGGTAACTATTGAGGTTACATTCAGCGAGAAAATCTGCTTTTTGGTTTATTTGATAGATATAACGCAATTGACAAAATCAAAGGAGTCTCGTAGGCTGAACCTGGAGATATCTCTTCTGACGGGTTCAAGTAAATCGGATAGCCCCTTTTTGTCGGAGCGTGGTACGGCGAATCATTCGTATCCTAAACTGGACGCAGCGACACCCCCATTATTGTGGATCTTAGTTAGTCCCTATAGGCGAGGTATTGTGGCCCTAACCGGTCTAATTCTTGCATAGGTGGATGAATTAGTGACCCCGTCTTGTTTTAGTTATCTTATCACTTTGGATGCTCTCTTCTCTATACCAGGAGTCTTTTCTTTCTCCCCGGTGTTTGATGTGAAATGAGTATTGTCACTGAGTAGATCGTTCGTCTTGGTCATACAATCTGCTCGGTGTAGTATAACAATCCCCGTATCTTAATCTGATCTTGTGATAATATACTCATCATTGTTCTCCAGGTGTTTCAACTTTTCGAAATGCTTCCGTTTTAGAAACCGCTTACTCATTTCTGTAGATATCAGATATTGGAAGCATGTCTGAACCAAGTTGGATTGCAGCTTCTGAGCTTTCAACTGAGATGATCGTATGAAATCTGCTAGTTACCCACATAGGTTTGCGAACTGAGTTTCAAGCTCTAGTTGGCGATTACTTCAAGTTGGAGGATAAAATGTTTGTCCTCAAGGTAACAATTCTAGTGCTGACTCATCCAAACTCATAGACGAGAAATTATGAACGCACCGTTCGGGATTGCTCGGAACTTCTTTGCAAACTTCTGCAACGGATACTTATCTGTGTAACCTGGTCTGTTTCTTATTGCATTGTTTGGACTTGACGATTTTAACAGATGCCAAAAATTCGTCCCCCTCGTCATCTGTTAGATCAACGACTGCCTTTCCAAGGAATCGCAACGATCAACCCAAGAGCCACGTTCGTTAAGCGTTTGTCGCTTTCATGAGCATTCGGTGGTTTTACTATGATTCCGGTGAAGGATAGTCTAATAGTGTTATGGAAATACACAGCGGTTAACACAGTTATTAGGAAATTGCATCACAGCCAATCTCTGGTGCAGCACCGAAAAGGAGCTTGTTTGCTGAAGTGTTCTCATGACATATGAATTCTTTAGGTCTGATATATCTGCCTACATGTGTAGGATTCGAGTATAAACATCAGGTTAATGAAGTAGTTTTCTACCGGACGCGCCTCCAGATAGCAGAAAAGAAAATGGCTAATTTTAAATAAGATTGATAATGCTGGCGTTTCAAAAAACAACCCGATAAATTTTAATGTCTTACTTTTAACAACCTTACACGATCCTAATCAACAAGAGTTCCATGAAAATGCTTGTGTTTCACCACAAAGTCAAGTGACACATATTGAATCGAAGTCAGATCCGGCAGTCCATTGGTTCACACAGTTTAAAAAACGAAGAGAAATAATAAGAATGTATCTACAATCGGAGAACGACAAACGCACCTGACTAATGGACCGATTTGCTTCTTAGCATGTCTTTGGAAGCTCTTGAATTTGCGTTAACATGTCTTTGTAGGTCAGTTGTATCGATGGTTCATCCGCCTCCTGTCTGAACACAACGGATAGACAGATATATTGTGATGCACGGTGGTACGAAGAGAGTCCCGGCTAGTGAACGAATCAAGAATACGGCCGATCCAACCAGGTGCACAGAGGTAGTAGCTGGAAGTACTTCGCGAGACAATGTCGACTACCACTCGAAACGAACGAATCGACAATTACAACCCGACGGAAAATCCGAATCTAGCCAGAAAGATTTCCACCGAATACCACAACGTCGGAGCTTTCGATCAACGTATCTCGCGTTACGATTGGGTCAAACCAGTCGGAAAGGCACGCGGAAGAAGAGGAAAAGTACGTGCCAAGCGCGGACCAAAACCAACAGGAATGGACCAACCGAATGAGGCATGAATCATCCTGTCGCGCGGTTGAGAATTGATTGTATATAATCGAACGCATACACCGGTTATTTCTGAATTGAATCAATAAACGTTTTGCCGGCCGACTGGCCTTCCCGTTCCAATATGATACGGTGTTTTCATTCACATGCGTGTATGTAAATATGTGCCATTTAATTGTTCTGCTCTCGGTGAATACAAGTTTTTTAAGAATTGTTATTTTGATGCACCTGAGGTTTTGAGCTAATCATCTATTTCAAAACTAGCTAGTTACAATAAACGCATATACTACAGTTAATCTCAATACGTTTTTTGTTCTATTGATATGCAATGCGGTTACCTGGCTCGACATAAGCTGGGTCCCGTAGCCCAATCTTACGTTTATCCTAAAGTGATGCGAACTTTTATTTAGATTCCAGTCAAAGAACACCTTTTTAATACTGCGCTGAACTGGGGTTTGTATTCCGTCATGCACTCAGAATACATTTCATCGGAAGCGAGAAATTCTTTTTTATTTCACGCTTTCGCTTGATGCAAACTAAGCTTAAATGGATCTGCACGTTCAAAGTATTGGTCTTTACTCCGAGAAACAAATGTACTTGAAAGACGGCTTTTANCACGTGTGATTCTCTTTTACTATGGTAATCTGCTTTCCATAAATGTGACCGAAAGCAGAATATAGTGCTACCTTGAAAATCTTGTTCTGTCAGAATTTCTTGATGCCATAAAATACCACCTTTTAAAATCCCTATTTATAACTTAAATTTTCCTATGAAGAAACACATCTGAATAATTATTTGTATTAAATAGTTATCCCAGAACTCATGTAGTAGCATATCTGCACCAAGACATTATTCATAATGTTGGGAAAACATATAGAATGTGAAAGACTGAGATTGTGAAGTGACGCTATGAGACCGACTGTAGGATTACGAGTCTCGCACTGAAGAGATGAAAGCTTTAGACTTATGTCCCTCACCCGCGTGATTCTGAAGTGAAACGGAGATGGGTTGGTTCAGTTGTGAATAGCCGATGCACTCCATAAAAAATATTCCCATTGCTGTTTGACGTTTGTCGCAGTTTTAGAGGACAGAAGGTGATGCCCAGAAAGGGAAATCAATGGATCATAATTTGTTACTTTGACTGGGAACACAGGTGTGGCGTTTAGGAATATTGCCTGAAACAATGTTCAATACGACTTGAAACATACATGGTTATAGTTCAACTGATTATCTGTATTAGACGATTAAGTTTGGATCACTCAATTACACAGTGTTCGCCATCAGTAGCGTATCGCACCCACCGGTCGGGCCAACCAAATTTGAAAACCAAAATAAGAAGAGACAGGCAACTTACTAATGTTCGATTGAAACTTTCAGAGATAAACTAGGAACCACACGCCTTACAGTGCTGTCCGGAATACAAGGTCCACACTGGAACCTGCGTATTGCCCGATTTTAAATTTGTTCACCAGGTTGACTTACTATAATAGTGGTCTGAGTAACAGAGCAAAGCGAGGAAAGACCATCCATATGCGTACAACATTTAAACAGAAGATTGCTCGAAATGGGTAATGCTTCTCATCAACCACTGTACATGGAAAAAACGCAAACTCAATCAGAGGAACATAGGCAGCTGATGGAGAATAGAGTATTTTTTGAATTTAGGTTTGCTGTACAACGAGACTGAGGTGTAAGTTATACGAATACGTTAGTGCCAAATTCTACCGCTATTCTTAAAAATAAATTAAAAATAGAAATGTTTTACTACTTTAAGATATGTGTGCTTTCGAATAGACAGGCCTACTGACATAACACTTGCTTTGTTCAAAATGANAGTTCTGTTCATGTTGTGCCTTCATGATGCTAAGACGGTGTGTTGCAGATCACTGTTTGCAGTCATTTATCCGAGTGCAATAATTCCTTTAAAAGCAGTTCTCTCCTCAATTGGACACAAATTATTTAGGCTTCGAAGTTGGCGTGGCAACTGTCTTTTTGTCGTAAACCGTAGAACGGATGAAGGCCACAGGAACAAGGATCTAATGTTCCCTCAGATATGTATGAGGTGAACCAATTAACATCCCCAAATCATTGGTGTTGCATTCGCCTAGATGACAACGCGACTACTTGGCATTAA
Source organism: Echinostoma caproni (assembly GCA_900618425.1). NCBI lineage: Eukaryota > Metazoa > Platyhelminthes > Trematoda > Plagiorchiida > Echinostomatidae > Echinostoma > Echinostoma caproni. Next base: position 60,815 of record UZAN01039657.1, read on the forward strand.
TGTCAGATGTTGATTGCACGATTCGATCCTCGGATAAAACCATTGGGAACTGCTTGAATCACCTGACCATTACGGTTGTTGCTCGGAAAAAGTGACATTTTGTAGTTGAGTACTTTGTGTTGCTTCCAAATTGACATAAACTAAGATGCGATTCATAAACCCTCATTTTGTTTACATCATGTATCATTTTCTACAAATAACTCTTCCGTCGAAGATGACATTTGACAGATAGTGCATCACTTATCTTCTTCGAACCAATTTCATTCAGTCTCAATATAGCCCAAATGGCACTGAGATAATAACGAAGGTGTACAACCGAAATATTTTAGTATCCTTCTCATACTATTTCTTCTGTCTTTTTTGATCTATTTACTTCTTTGTTGAACATAATCAATCAATTCGATCGAACGATTACACTTTTCTTATGGGAATTCTTAGACATATTACTGAATTAACTTCAGTAGCAGAAGTAACCAGCGAAACATGTAAATTATTTGCAACTTTGATTGGTATCTTGTTTGTGTGAGATGGTTCTAACCACTAGACGACAACTGAATCTGAAACTTTCAGGACGGAACAGAAGGTTTAGTCGGGTTTTATGATGTGTCTGTTTGACTACTGATAAAGTGCATAAACGCTAGGTGACGGCTTCCTTTCGGGAAAAAAATCACCTCATCTATATCAGTTGTGTTCACCAAAAATTGACAGATTCTAACACATATATCGTTCAGTTGCACAAATGAGGATGGAGTAGGATGAGCAGCCACGGTAAGTGTAAGTGTCTGTAATGTGTGACTGACAACTCTGACGAGGCGTCTTCCCCTTTGTCTATTGGTTCGCATCCACCATGCAGCACATTTTTGAATGACAGCCAAAATGGATATCTGAAAAAAAGAGCTGCCGTTTGTCTCTTAACTCCATTTTGGAAATTTTCGGGAAGTGAACAGAAGCTCCAATTATGTATTTGGTTTATAAGTTCCATTGCTGGTGTCAAATATAGGTGATCAGATTTTGTTAAATCTCATATTTATAACTAATTGAACTAACGTTCAGTTTATGGTTACCTACGGTAACATGTGGAAACAAAAGAAACGTGCGCAACGGCATCTCATACGGTAGATTGTAGCGGCTAGAATGAACTGTTCAAATAAAATGAAAGGAAAACATGGCAGAGCTCATTGTCTTTGTGTTTTAACGACAAAATCGGAAGTGATGTTTCTCGAGCACATCTACCTAGAAGACCAAACACAGGCACGATCACAGCGGTTGCGTTCAACTAACGGTGCACACCAACACAAAAGAACACCCTGGGATTTTCGTCATCTGTTTATCTCCCTCGTGATTGTACACATACACAATGCATAGAGGCCACGCCCACAGCAGATTGTTGTTTATCGGTCTCTAGCAGTGTCAAGTATCCATCCATCTATCTATCCAACGAGAATACGTAAAAAAGAAACTGGATGATGAGAAGCGGCCTGTCAATTATAAAGGCATTCTTTGGACGACACAAAGGTCCTTTCTCTCTCACTCTTCACTGCACTTCATCGGTTCAAGCTCTCTGAATCAGTTTAACCTCACGCAGCAATTTGAATTCAGATTTTTGGAGAAAAAGGGAAATTTACCGTAAACAGATAGAAACCGAACAGGAATTTTGTTACCCACCATCTTAGTCTTCAAGTTATAGAAACAATGGAAATGAAATGAAGAAGCAAGTAATAACATGAACATGGAAAAAAATCAGTAAAAGAAAAGCTTTTGTACAGGTGAGGTCAGAATGATTCGATTAAAGTATTTCATTACACGAGTCCATGAAAAAAACAGCAGAGACTTTAGTCCATTAACATTAAGATATACAAACATCCTAGCTACCCAATGTTAACAATGTGCCGTCAAAGGTTTAGAATTTACTTTATTGTGATCGGATGAATGTATGGCCATTTGAAAGAATTGATCAGTTGCACGCCGCTTAAAAGAATGGCATGCTTATATTCTCCCAATGAGGTCTATGGTTTAGTCCCCAATAAGTTAGATGCGATCTCAATGTGGATACTTCGAAACTAGATAGAACGCCTGTATAAGTGCTCTCAACATTTCAAATCAGGTTCCTCATGATTTATAAACTAGAAGATCCATTTTAACCGTCTTTGGCATATAAAACTAGCTTAATGAACATAAAGCGGATATTCTACACTTATTTTGTCCGTTTGGGCCAACTTATCCAATTCTGTTTTACCGTGCTGTTTTACAGTCCCCTAATTTTGAAATTTCCGCATTTCTTCGTCTCAAGATTCTGTTTTTTGCATTTCCGTGAGGAATCTATATAAACGATTGGGAAATAAAACTCTTGAACCTCAGAGTGACCATTATAATGTGAAGACATTATGTCCATGGAATTAGGATCCCTTTTCGCACGAGTAAAATTCGCTCGTTCATCAGATTTTCCAATGATGAAAATTTGTGAGACTTAAGATATATTGCGTCTGCTGGTGGCATCCAGATATTGGTTTATTGAATTAAACAACGCGGAGTTGTATCAGATTAGTAATATTATTTATGATCACTGTCATGCTATTTGTTTGTTTTATTGTACAAACGGCGGGGCCTTCAAAATTCTACAGCGGTATCCGTTTTTGCATCATCGGATTATTCACTAAATAGCCATCACTCTGCCTGTGGTTTTTTTGCGTCATTCGCATGATTGTCAATGTGACTGTTGTGCGACCACGGTAATGACTAATTTGGTCAAATACACCCGGGATTTCATGCATTCAATCACATGGAACAAATGTGAAGCATTGCACTGGTTGGAGAGTTGCTCTTCGGAAACAAACCATCTCCCGTTTTGGTCCCCATCATTCTCAGTTGTAACGTCCGATCTCTTGTCGGAAATATGGCCGATCTCTCCAACTAAGCCAAACATCAGCCATACTCCCAGCTAGGTGTGATCATACTTCAAAAAGCTGGTTTCACAACGAAATTGAGGATGAAATAGTACACTTGGATGGTTTCGCCAGCTATCGAGTCGATCATCCTGTTCCCTATTACAGACGGGGTGGTGGTGCCATCAAGTCTGTCAAACTTCATTGGTACCATCTGACAAAAAATGTGTTCTCTTATTCTACGTTTTATAAAAATGAATTAGTACTTCAGCGCAAGCCGAAACATTTCATCATTTCCCGGTCACTCATTCTTTTGGTTGTAGATATTGCCTCCTCTTACTCATCTAATGTTCTTAATGACTTTTATAGCACCCTTTCAACTATTTCGATTGAATATGTGAATACTTCGGTTTGCATTATTTGTTTTCACTTCAATAATTCTGATACCCGTTTCTTAACCACTTTAGGTCTCACCTTTCCCACAAAATATGATGCATATCTGAAGTTGGGTTTTATCAACGTACCTAATTTGTTTCTTATAAAACGCCGGTCCCGTTGGGAATGTCTGATCACTGTATGTTAAAGTTTTCCTCTAAAATCTTTAACAGAACAAACCATGGTCTCTTTACCCGAAATTGTGATCCCAAGCTTCAAGTATAATAGCGTTTTGCAGAAAAAACGCACGAGGTTAAGGAAAATGATTAGGCACTCGGACCTTACTTTGTTTTCCTATCCCAACCCTTCCGTTTTCTGTGATCACCTAATAAGTCACTTAACCTTTTGCTACGAAGTTTTTTGTACCCCAGAGATAACTTATACCCATCCCAATCGATTGTCCTCCCCACGGCCAAAACAACTCCCTCGTAGAAAGGAGCGTGCCTTCAAAATGCTTAAGCAAATGAGGTGCGCTCTCTTTCTAAATCTAGGGTTGAACTTCGTAGACTCAACTCTTTGTACGCTCTTTTTCGGCTTGATAACAAAGGTTGTTGTGAAACCTGGTAAGCCCTTATGTAAATTTCTAGCATCAAATCGTCACACCGTACACCTGCTGCTGTGACTATAAGGGGTCTGAATTAGAGCTTCATCAACAATGGAACCGCTCTCCCTGTTCTACCTAATGAATACGAGGTAAACATGACCGACCCTTTCGCCAGCATTGTGGCTGTCAAAATTTATCAAGAGTTAACCCGATTAAATTCTTGCGAGTTCAGAGACCCTGACAGAGTCTCGCCCATTGTCCTAAAGAACTTTTCTGCCTTCTTTTCCCCTGTACTGTTTGACGTTTTTAATGATTGTATGTCGCAGCAACGTAATCCCAAGTGCTGGAGAGTAGCCTTAGTCATCCCAGTAAGAAAGGCTCCTCAAACTTTCGTCACAGTTGTTTTGACGCTGTTTGAGAGGCTCCTATCCACACGGTTCAATGTTCGTGACCCAAACCACTTCGCACACACCCATTCCCGCGGTACCCTGGATGCCTTCGCTTATCTCTCCCATTTTATTTTATCCAACCTGGATAAGAAAAGCAAGACTGTACGCATATGTTCCTAGACTACAGTGATGCTTTCAACACGATTGATAGACCAATGTTCCTAAATAGAGTGTCTTCGTGCAGCTTTCAACCTCCTACGATTGAACTCTTGGCCAAACGTTTCTCCAAGGGTCGGCAGTTCACAGGCTACAAAGGTGTTACGTATTCACTGTTGCCCTCCTGACAAGGCGTACTGCAATACATTTTTTTATCCCTTTTTCTATTTTGCGCTTACATTTCATCAATAACTGTGATCAATTCTTCTTTTGTTGTTAAGTATGCCCACGATGTATCATACACCAACCCATCATTTCAAACCTCTCTACAAGAATAAATATCAGAAATAGTTAAGCGATCTCAACAGACGAATCTCCCTATGAACCCCGAAAATGTAATGACATAATTCTTTCCCTTCTGAAAGGTCAGAGGTATGCTGAATTGTCAAATGTCAGTCCGTCCTTAGCTATCTTCAGTGATCAGATGGATCGATGGATCCAATACCTTGGCGTTATTTACAACCGTAACCTCACCTGGTCTGACCACGTCAATAACGTTTTTCAGCAGGACAGGAGGCTCATGTTTTATGTTTCACGTCCTATATCACTGGCCTTTTGCCCCACTGACTCCTTGGGTCCTCTGTTATCTTCCCCGGTCATTTTAACAAAGGCCTCAAACTCATCTCCCGATCTCTCCATTTTCTTTCGGTATGGAGTCTTATACCCCGGGAACATCTGGTACAGCATGTGGTGGCACACCACTCAAATCCTGTAAAACATTCTCCAAGATATCCCCGTCATCCTTCTCTTAGTTGCTGACTTTATTATTCATCCACCCGTTCCGGTCATAAGCTTATAAAGACATACACTGAAGCTTACAGCCGCTCTATTGTGCCGCACCTCGCCAGATTTCTCACAAACCATGAACTCGTTGCAGAAAATCTGCGCAAAATGCTAAACTAAATCAATCATATACACCGTAGTAGGTAACTGATTTTTATGTTGCTCTGCGTTTCATTTCTTTTAGTTGCTGCTATATAGTTCGTTTTTTTAATTGTTGATACACTGTGGTTATGCGGTTCCTGAATATCCACCCTTCAAGGTGTATAAAGCGATTCCTTGGTTCCTTGGTGTGAATGCTTTTTCGTGATCCTAAGAAGTGATCAATAAGCAAATATAGCTTAAAATCTCGATTCCGTTTTGAAACCCTCAAACGAATGAGTTCCTTTGCAGGGCACTTGGTTAGGTCAAAGAACTGAATTTACTACACAGGACGTTCCTGGTTTTCAAATGGCCACAACTCTAATCCTTGTGAGCACACCATCGATTGTGTTAAATTCCGTTGTATTCAGTTTTGCTCCAATGAAATTATTCGTGTCCGAACCGACGGGCCATCCCCTTTCATCCTTAGGCGACTCCGTCGTGCAAAAGAAACAGCTTGCATAATCGACTGGTTCAACAATGTGAACAGCTGACCATTCTGACAAGAATTCAGGTAAGCTGCTTGAACGGAATCCAAGATTGGACAAATAAGGAGATCTGTCGGGAAATGTGGCCCCCGGCAAAGAAGCTTTGTGCACACGTATCATCTCTGTTTTCAATGATACAAAAATGTGCCACCGTCAATGGTATACCTCAACCTCCTTTTTGATTCATCATGAAATACATCCTGTTTCTCCCGAGAACTTTTACCGGAAGTTAGAGGGACTCAATACCAAAAAACTTCATTGGTCCAATTAGTTATCACGCTACTTATTTCTAGCATGTCTTGCGAAATCCTTCAAGCTTTGTTTATCATTGGAGACGGTCCCGATTATCGGATGTCAGCCCGGATAAGATCAATCCTCGAGGAAGTTATGTCGAAGTGCTTGTACTACTATGCCAGAAGCCGATATAAAAATATTTTCTTGAGTTGAATGGTCGACTAGAGCGAACCCCATGGAAACCTACAGTTTGCTACACTTGAGGCTGCTACTTATAACTTTCAATCTGTTGCATGCACCTTATAACGGATTTCAAATGTGATTTATTTGGCTTTTCATGATTGTTCAAAAGCTTTTTCTCCTCTGAATTGAGGACTTATTTCTCTATGCACAATCTGTTCACCCGCATGGTTTTTTATTCTCATAGACAGAATCTTTCCATCGTGTCAAAAATTAGCGTCTGTAAGAATGCTGATAATGTGATGGGTGGTTCCTCATCCTTTGGTCTACGCAGTTTCCCGCTCATCTAAAGTTGATGCTATTTTTACTCACTGGTCCGGAGTCTCTCCCCTATATTGTTCACTAGTCCTAGATATCATCTTGTTCTCTAGATTCCTGAACGCATCATCCTGGTAAAGTTAAACTGGCACAACATATTCGGTTGATTTCTTTCCATTTGCAAACGCCGAGACATTTAGTTCACCAGTATTTTCATTTAACTTGCCTAAGGGAAAAACTGCTATGGATTTGTCCTACACGCTAATATCCAATTTGTAACTTATTTGTTATTCTTGGTGTGAATTCCTGAACTGTTGACAATTCTTTCTACGGTTGACTTGAGTTATTTCATTTACCGCTTTACTCTATCGAATCACACGAATCCTAAGCCACATGTTCCTGTGTTATTTTACCTTGGTTGAGACTCACCGGTAGTACGTATTACAATTTCTTTTTCGTGTAAATATAATGAGACGAGGATGCGTACGGTATGATGTTGTGAGTTTCACTCACAATTTTATATTCTCGCCGGGCACACGAAAGCATATATTGACACATAATGTAGTGCAACATCACCGTACACCGGAGTTCGTTTTATAAGCTTTGGAAATATGAGCGAGAACACGGAAGCTTCGTGTGAAAGCGAATCCACGTAAGTAGATTGATCCCAGGTGATACGCGCTAAAGCATTCATCTGCATGTTGGGGTGATGGAGAATAAATGCATGGTGTGATGTGGATTTGGTCGTCCATGATACCCGGATAGATGTTTATGAAAATTGTTAAATTCGTCAGGCGCGTTGCTGTCATCGATGGATTGGAAAAGGAAGAAAACGTTTGTTAGGTGCAGCGTACAAAATACGGTGCAAATAGCCCAAATGAATTCTCATCTGTACTCACTTTCAAAACATGAAATCTTAGGTCATAAATACACAACGTAACTTTCTTTTTATGAAATATTATTAACACAGATGTCTCAGATGAAGGAATATTGGAGAACGTCCCGTAAAATAGATTGCTAGTGAACATATTTCAACTCGCCTGTTCAAACAATCTACGATCGCTTGTCCTTGACGCTCATCGATTTTCCATGAATGGATTTGTTTTACTGGGGTTTCCTTCTCTTAGATAATGAACTTTGATTTGTTCCTTATGAAATACGCAGAGACAAAGGCATTCTTTCATCCTATCATTTTATATTCCTCCCGAAAGATGAAGACAGCTTTCGGACCGGTGGCAGTTGGTCAAGCTTCATAGATATTGTTGCCCCTACTCATTGAATGTTAGTAGTACTAAATTTATGGAATCATTCTCTTTTACACGTTACACTAAACTTATGCAGAAATGAACATGATGAAAACAGCTTGAGTGAAAACGTTACCTTGCAAAAGACACAACGAAACCTAGAGGCCAAAAAGTAAACTCAGTGCAAAATTCTACGGTGATAGGAAGGAAGGTGCAAATCCTGTAAATTAATTCATTAAAAATATTGTATAACTATTCAAATCAATTCCGTTTTTCTATTCTATAGATGTCACAATGATATTTTCCATTTTTCTAACCCGTTTTCATCTTCCTGACAACATTTTCTGCTAGACTACTCAGACATTTGTCAACAAAATAAAAATAATACAGCTAGTGTAACAGATCTCACCAAATGGTTGTTTATACGCTAGGAAATACAGTCATTGTGATGACTAAATTGTAGCATACAGATGGATTTTATCCTGACAGAGTAAACATGTTGTTGACCCTTTAAAAGCCTCTAAGTGCTCTGTCTCTGTTTCATCCTTATCTTCAGGAACGCTATATGGTTAGCACGGACCAGCTGAGTTCACTGATTTACGAAGCCATGTACGAGGAAGCATTAAAGCAACGCACAAACCCCTCTTGGATCACACAAGATGTTCCTCATTTATCTTGCCCCACCCCCACCCCTCGGATTCAAGGATGGAGGGATTAATTGACCTAACAATCAACGGTGATTATCTCANTATCTCACTTTTGTTACTACCGATGGTACCTGGAGAAGGTAATGTAAAACTTGAACGTCAGCCTTTGGAAGCATTTCTATTTTGATAGCGCCGAAGTTTTATTGCTTCGGTACAAATAGAATACGTGTGAACTGTTCATTCTCTAATGGAGAGCTTTTCAGTGGTGGCATACGGTCGTGCGTCGAATATTACGATCATAATTTTAGATATGCATGCTTCATCACAATTATCGTTATATGAATAAGTATTATCATAATAAATTATTTTTTGTTTAGAATGAGGGCATTATTTGAAGAGAATAATGTTCACGTATTTGTGAAAGTTATCTGGTGTAAAATAACACATTAACGTTTTCCCCGTGAATTCCGATGTCATTATTTACACCCATTTTTCTGCAATAAAATGTAATGCATTAGATTTTTTCTGCTCATTCACTGCAAGAAGGTACTTTGGAACAAATATGGAGCAATCCACATTCGTACACAGTTTGCCAGACTGCTCCATTCATGACTGACGTTTACACAAATTAGTGTTCATGCAAAGCTATGTATCTACAACGGAACATAGTGCATTTTATCTATCCATGATCGCAATCTTCCATCAAACCTCAAGTGCACACAGTTGACGCCCTTCGGATACGGGGAGAGCGGGGAGGCGGGGGAGGAATTCGGGTGGACATATCACAAACGGAACAGAACACTGGAGTAGACAACATCCCCCAGATGACGGGACGGAGGTGGACGCAAAATATCCAGTACCGCGTTTTCTATCAGCGCAATCGAGATGTTTAACACACAGATAGCGTCTGAGCATATCACGACGATTTATAGTTTGAGACAAGCAATAGCCAGTATGAAGATAAATGATTTTAAGCCTGCCTATTTTGTTTGTTTGTTTTGTTTATTTTACCTTGACGCAAATGGATAAAGATATTCACAGAAATTTTATTTCATTCAGGGCAAGTTGTAGGTACATACCGGCTATATCACTATCAAGTGATTAAGAAACGGTTTGGACATAGATGAATGTTGGTCTTTATGCAATGGTTGTGACAAAAAAGCAACAATTATGCCTTGTTGAGTGAGTGCTTAATGATTAGTATCACAAGATGAGTGATAAGAGACCGAAAGACTTCTGCCTAAGGTCAGGGTCCTTTGGGAGACCCAAATCAAAACTTGACTACGGAGATCTTGCCTTTTAATTCAAGTAGAAATACGACATAGAACATGTTCAAACTAAAAAAACAATTGCAGCTTATTCTGTGGTGGAGGCCATCCGACTACATTAAAATGTACTATTACCGTATCGTAAACAGATACTATGGACAAATTGAATCCCGCGAAAACTGCTTAAAACCGCACTTAAAAAAAGGCGAGATCCAATCACTTTTGAGAAGACCATCGTACTAGAAACACAGTGCCATATAAGAGATTTCGATTAATTATTACGAACCTCATAATGGTAATAACAATGGTGGGTTCCTGTTTTGGCAATTTGATGGAGTTAGGTACTTCGGAAATGAATGACCATAAACTCCCTGGGTTTATCAATGACCGATACCGATTTTCTATTTTCCCTTTAAAAATAAAATTGTTCGTTCTTCAGCCAAATCACGGTTGATTCTCTCGAGGATCGGCAAGACAATTTGAAAGAGATCATAGATTAATTAAAGACTTATCATCTTCGGGTAGTTTGATGAAAACAGTGAAACTGATCAGTTTCATCAACCCAGATTATTTCCTTCGACCGAACTTCATATATCTTATTTATCTCGTATCGTCCCCTGGTTGAAACTTCAACTCTGTATGTGACATTCTTGTACAAAATATAATTTCATCTAGTACGTACTAGATTTCATACCCCTAGGGAGAGAACGATGTTTTGACTAACGAAGGATTTTCTGATACCGTGAACTCAGATTAATGGTGCGAAGCAGGTTGCACTCATTCTAACTTTCCATTCTTCAAATTCCATCTTTGCACACAATCCTCAACTCATCCAGTGTTTCCTTAACTCGGGAAGCACCGGACTCGGGTTTTGCTCCCACTAGACCCCCTCAATAGCTCACATCCAAAACCTCTCTCAAGATGTGTACCGGAGACCCATGTGCTGGCACCGTGTCAATCCGAATTTCCAAATCGTGTTTGTTCACAAGTCCTGATTAGAGATGTTCAATCAATTCTATTAGAGCTACAGGAATGAAGGACTTCATGGTATATCCATTGACTCTAAACAAGGTTATCTCACCCAAAACTTAATGAAAAACATTTCTCGGAAGAGGTTTATGATTAGAATTATTGTACACCCTATCGTGGCTTCGTCGTTATCGGGCCTACTGAACTGATTAAATGGTCTTGAGGAGGACATCAAAACAACCTGGAATTGGTATTTCCGGTCAACCTCGGTGGGATAACACACTCAAGCACAACTTACGTGCGAGCCGCCCGGAGTTCAAATCTCGATGGGGTTGGTAGATATGCAATACCGATGAGCTCCAATGGGAGGACAACATATGTGTCCAGTGGTTTCCGAATGTACCGAGACTGGATAAACTGAGGATGGTAAAGGGAGATAGTAAATCCAAACAAATTTGAATAGATAAGCCGGACACAGGTTTGCACAATGTATCCTGGATCATTTCACCGCATCTGTACACGTGCATACTGCAATGTATATGATAATTAATATATGGTCAGTAGATAACAGAGCCATAGACGGATAAAGAGTGCGGTCAAAATTACTCAATAAACACATTTGCAACCAAGTTAGCCCCAGAGTGATAAGTCATTCACGCTGTTTACATAGTGGGGGATGGTTGTTTTGAATGGCCAGTGCCTCAGTATATTTCAGAACCTTGGTGTTGTTTTTGTTTCTTTTCGATCAAGTGTTGTGTGATCGACGAAATGAGTTTCCTACGGATCATCGGTGACGCCAAAGTTCCTACTCATTGTTTTCTGAAGCCAGACCGGGATGTGTTCGGTTACTCGGCAACGCAGTTGTCTCTCCGATCTGCCGATGCAGATGGTCGGGCATCCACACTTGAACTGATAGATACAATTAGGTTTGGCCTGGGTTGTTGGCAACTGGGCGGTTGTAAAAACAACAATGGAAGCGGATGCGTAGTAGGTGCGCTTAACGGCCGATTTTAAGCACTATGTAATCAGCCAGCTGATATCATCATCACCCTTGAAGAGCAGTTGCAGAACCACTCTCATTTTATCTGCCCCTGGTGTCTTTTGCCGTTTACGCTTAAGTTGGGAACACTCTAATATAAACCCTTCCGGATATCCGTCAGGTTGCAAAACTTTTCTAATCTTATCATATTCGTTATCCACGGTATCCGCTGTACAAATTTGTCGCGTCCTGTAGAAGAGCGTTTGAACTAGACCAATCTTATATCCCATCACAGCAAAGCTACTAAAACGGAGATATTGTATCTTTTCGGTACACAGATATTCTGATTGATCCGTCTATTCGACGTGAAACTTCCACATCCAGAAAGGTGAAACTATCTTGCGGTTCATTGCTGCGTGTCAGCGTTTTGTTACCGGTGAAGATTGTTCAAGCGTTCAAATCGTCTCTCTTTCTTTGTATAACAGAGAGTGAATCTATCTTAAAAATACCGGCAGTATAGGTTTAGCTTTTCAATTTCGTCCCACAGTTGATGTCCCAGATGTCCGACGAAAATGTCCGCAAGAATGGGCCCCAGTGGACTGACCATAGCGACTCCGTCTATCTGTTGATTCCGTTTACCTAGGAATGAGAACCTCACATTATGACTACACAACAGTAAAAGCCGTTCCAGCTCATCCACTGGTAGTCCAACGTGAATGTTATTTTGTCCCATGGTGTGGCGAATAATCGCAATTGCCTCTCGTAGAGGGACGTTGGTGAATGGTGCATTTACATCCACTAGTAACCAAAAGTTTGTGTTGAATGCTTCTGTCTTTCAATACTGCGCACAGTTGAAATGTCTTTCATATTATAGTGGGGAATGAAGTCTACCAGTGGTTTTAGAGTTTCTGCTAACAACTTGACTAGTTTATGCTGTGATGAGTTTCACAGATGCAGCGAAATGATCCAGGGTACATTGTGCCAACCTGCTTTTGGCGTCTCTGTTCAAATTTGGTACGGTGAAACTATACTTCTAATCCAAATAAGACCTAGAGTAACCGGAAATATTGCGCAGGAATGCTGTACATAAGTGCATTTTTCTTCTTCGGATGAAACGCAATGCAATATCAAATTTTCTTCTCGAGGATGAAGGATAAATTCTGTGAAGACTCTGTCTGTACAACGTTTAGGAGTAGACATTTTCCGCAATGCTTGTGAGATGATTCATATATAATAATCGTGTTTGAGCAGTACAAATACATAAATATCGTTGAAGGAAATGTGAATAAGTAATAAGATTCATTCATTGTTCTGCGTGAATAGCGACTGCAAATCTTACATTACATATGGGTCTTATTTCTGTCTGGTTCTTCAGCTTTCTAAAGACCATTCAGTCTCACGTTCAGGTCATTTGTGTGACAATGCTACCACACCCGTTCTCTGATATGACTGACACCGGTCTCATGTTCCATTCGGAGGATCGTTTTACTTGCCTGTCGACGAGACTGAGTGACATAGATAGGACTTAAACAAACGTGAGTGAAAGACGGCGACTTATCTCACACCTTGTTATAACTCGGACCTGCAATGTTGGTGCACTGTCCGGTCGAGGCAATCTAATAACACCCTGCCACTGTTGCCGTATCATTGCGCTGTTTTCTGTGTATCGTATTTCCTATCGGTCTCTCTACTAGTACCGAAAATATTATCATTATATTGAGAATATAACCTTTTACTACCCCCTACTTTTGAATCTGTTTGATTCGGAGTTCTGTGCTGGAAACATCAGCTACACTTATAGATATGCCCAAAGAGTAAATGTTGTTTGTCAGACTGGTGGACGAACAAGTGACTGAGTGGCTTCTACGAAATGTTCTTATTTTCTTCCTCGCATTCGCTATTAAGCAGGCCTCACTGGCTTGCTCAAACCCGTCTCCTGTTTTCCAGTGAAATTGTTGTATTGAGCTGTCGCACAACTGACTAGTTCTGCTACCTGTTCATCGGAGCGCGGTGATCCTTGAAATGTAACGCGTCAGACTGATCGTACTCTGGTTTCTCCAGCTTTATGTGCAATATTTACCAATTAGTTTTATTCCTGGATTAATCATTTCAAAAATTGAGGATTAAGTTGACGGCTATCATCAGCGGGGTGGGGGGTGGGTGGCTGGGAATCAAAGAGCTTATAGACGGTTTGTAGAAACATACAGTAATCATGCCATTTGGGTAACGTTTGGGGAAAATCTATTTTCTGCCATGATATAATTCATTTGCATCCATCCTGTCACTGTTGTGGCTCGCATTGTCTAAGTAGTGTTGAATCGTTGACTATATCCCTTGAATTACTCAAGTAGTAAGAGATCGAAACATCAAACTGCCTTCCAGCATGTAATAATGAAATATCACTGCCCGACTTAATGCTCATGAAATTCGTAGTATGCTAGCTCATGCTTGACTCCAACTGTTCAATGATTTATTGTCCCCTAAAAGTTGACATTTCCTCTTTCAGTGAGGCAGATGCAACAGGTGAGGTTAGATTACGAGAGAGAAAATGGTCCAGTCAGCCAAATGTGCTCAACTTGAACCCTGTCAAATGCCGTACAGAAAATCATTGGCGGTTAAGTATTAATCCAATATGCCCTGTCTGTACCATGAACTAAAAAGAAATAGAAATCAATGAGGGCATGCATGGTAAGATTATTTCTGAAATCAACGTAATCCTATTTCCTTTTTCGGCGATGATGTGAACGGAAAAATGGTCCCTTTCAAGAAGATTCGTAAAAGAAATGGAACAGAGGACGCTTATTGCTTCAACACATTCATTTTCAATCCGGCTTTGAGTGGCATGGAAGTTCCTTTGAAGTGTGAAGCTTAACGGGGACTAGAGCACGGTGGATAAACAGAGTCTTTAATGTCTTTCACGCAACTAGAGAAGCTCTCATCGAATCTGCGTAGTAAGTTGCAAGGTATTATAAAACGATGAGACACACGAGATGGAACCCCAGACCCAAACAATTATGCATTTCGAAGAACTGAAGGAGTTGTTTGTGTCTGGTGAGAGGGTATAAATGCCGATGTAAATAAGTAAAGCCTGATAGTAAACTTTCGTGTTCATCTGCAGTGATGCATTGTTCAGTTCCCCACGGCAGTGTTGTTCCATCCGGTCTCCAGAAACCTTTAAGTTTGTATCTGCCTGTCTGTGCACATTACAATAGCAATGCAGTGTGAAACCACCTCCAACCAGCCTCACCCTGGTCGTCTGAAAATTTAGAGTCCACTCCACGGACTGTACGATACAATCGCACAGACGCGTATCAGAACATAAGCGATCACGAAAAGACAACAAACATTATATACATATCCACACACATGGCACACCACCATTTCGGTCGCTAGGCCTACCGCCCTCTAGACAAACGATAATCAGCACCGTCATCATCAGCATCATCATCATGGTTTTCCACAACAACACAGCCGTCTGTTATGAGGCCATCGTAATCGTGACCTGTAGGTGAACAACACAACAGTAGTCTCCATTTGATATGTTCCTATTGCACATTGTCTGAACGACGAAACACAGGAACACAGGCAGACAAATGTGTGAGTGAAGAGAAATGAAATGAAGCATCGTTATCTTCCTTTCTATCCCAACCATCTTCAGCAGCCTCGACAACAAAAACAACAACAACAACAACAACAACAAAATCACCGATTCCACCTAAACCCGACAGCAGCTGTTGACCATGTCGCCCGTCCGGAAGCCATGACGTTTTGGACGATATGGTGGATACCGGAGAAATAAAAATGTAACCTTCCTGCCCCTTCGGTCTCTCCCTCTCGTACAGGTTAGATCACAAACCACTGAGAGTCAACGGTCTCAGAACTTGCAGCCATGCATGTCTGCTTTATCCTTGCCAGAACTGGACGGGTCGGATGGGGGTGGGGCCAGATTCAGGACCATGCAGCACTGTAGACCGTTGAGCCAACAAATACATTGGTCATCATCAAATTTCATTAGAGATGGAAACGACAATCGGTACTACAAAACAACGAACCAGAAGACATGAGAGTTTGGAGGTTGTGTCCAAACATAGAGGAACCTTTGAGGTAGAAAAAGGATGAACGCATTCAATGATGTACAGAGGATGACCATTCAAAATATTTTTTCCGCCTCAATATTCAATCCGAGCTGCCGGAAGAATATATCGTCTGTGGTCGAAGCAGATTAAAACGGTTTTGTCCTATACAATTGAATGTATTTAGGGTACGGCTGTTTATCTCCTATACTTTATATCAGACGGATGCCTTTCTCGGGGAAGCATCGTCTCCTAGCTCAGTGACCTAAAGGTCGTGTTTGTACTACAGATTTATGGCACAGTTTCCTGTGCCCTTGACAATCACTCACTATAGTTTGCCAACCCATTTTACATTGGAAGATACTCAGTCTGAGTAGGGTTTTGCAATACAGCAGTAGCCAATCACTTGAGTGTGTATCGACAATGAGATTCTAACTTCATGTTTGGCGGATAAAACCATTACTAACAACGATTTAACTTCAATGCCATTGGCAGAATCATAATGATAATTATATAACTACACTTATCAGTTAATCGGTCAAATTTTGTTTTGAAATGCGATGGCATTTCTGGCCTACGACTGACAGGCAAGATTTGCAATACTAAGATTACTTGCTACATGTGAGTAAACAGCAAAATCATCGTCGAGAGCGCCAGTCAAAATTGTTTTCCGATTGGCAGCAAGCTATCTTCAAAACAATGCAATCGTCAGTTGTTAGTCTGAGTGAATACAGAAAGGCTACGTGGCGTTCGTGACGACAGTGATGGTGGTGGTGGTGGTGGTAGTGTATGCAGTAGTATTGATATTCGCCCAGAATATTATTGGATTTATAAAAATATCTTGTTTCCGCTTTGATTGAAATGACATCGTTCACTGTTGTAGGTATCCCACCATTGTATTTCTGTCTGTGTGTGTGATGTACCAGGGCGCTTAGACTTCTTCTACAACATTCTTTCTCGAGTCATGTTTGTTAACTTGTGAGTGAAGTGGTGAATTCAATGTTTCAACGACACACAATGACAATAACGTTAGGTTTTTTCTACTGCTATCTCAAAATAAAAGCCAGGGAAGTATCAGAATATCAGACTGGAGAATCACGCAATCAGAACTGATATCGGCAAACGCCAACCGACTTTGTGTGCAATGAGTTTTTTTTATTTCTGAAGCACGAAATACTGCATTCACATTGGATGAAAAATTTTGTTGAATTTCTCCAGTCGAAAAGCGTTGCTACGGTTCCATTACTTGCATATGAACATTTCTGCAGTCGATGCTCATATGCAAGTAATGGAACAATAGCAACGCTTTTCTTGGTTCTCTCCAGGCTTGCTTCTTACCATGAAACTGCAAGATTCTTGCGAATTGTTCGCTATTAGAAAAAGTTGACGGAGGTCTCTTGGTTGACGTTATGACACAATGTTAAATCGTCGGAGAAACGTGTTTACAAAATCACACAAAACCTTTTGTCTGTTTTGAAACGAAAAATTTACTCGATACTAGTACGTTATCATTTATTTGGGGCTCAGTCATAACTATGACCAATTGTGTACGTTTAAAACTTACGAATCTCTGTAAACGAATCAACTGCTGGGTAGACTTCATCCAGAAATTGAGCATTCAACTTTTCAGCATCAGAACGTGTTAGACGCCTGCGCAGTCAAACGTGTTTTGGTCAGTTTATGCTGTACACAAGCCATTGTTTGCAATAAACCGGAGACTTCATGCTGTATGTCATTATTATTGAATAAACGGGCACTGTAAATTGTGTGCAAAATCACGTTTGTTTGTGTGTGTACTATTCCTGTAACAGCTTATCGGCACCTATTCTCTTACATATTCAAGTGTTTCATGCTCTTTGGATTACTTCGCCGTTATAAGCCAAGGTTGTTGAGGAGGAAAAATGCGTTTGAAGAGTTATATTCTCCAAATTCACGTGGATGTTGCCAATAAACAGCCAGTAAAAACACTTGCTGTTGCAATATTAATGTCCGGAATTCTGCACATTGACGAACTCGAAGCAAACCGTATAGAGCTAAGTGATACCCACAATCATTTTTCATCCAAATGTGTCTGTGCGGTATTCCAGAAAAGTCAGAATACCCCGCAAATCCCAGTCCAACGTTTATTAAAGTGACAGGGACTTGAGAGCATTCCCGGCACAGCATGGCGGCACTGTCTCGTGTATAAATCAAAGACTTTCGGATTGATTGAATTTACGAAGTCACACGATGCCCCGCGGCGCAGCTTCCCGCTTTTGACTCTGGCGGAAGTACACCAAAGTTGAACCGGCGAAACAAGAAGTGGTGAGTGATTTTTATGACCATGAAAGTTGTGATGGTTCATGATTAAACTATTCTCTAGCTGTTTGAAACGCACACCGGAAGCTTGTGGTCTGTTGAATAAACGACTGAAACCGTCCTAGTTGCGCATCCTTGATTTTTTTCAACTCCTCACAGACAACTGTCACATAGAAAGAATAATTTTTGTTTTGTAAAAGCCGGTCACCTTTGGTACCTGGGAAATGAGAGGTATCAACCGACAGCAACTCGTTTTTTACGTTTACACTCCGCTGTAGGCCCTTTCACGATTGAGGACTACAAAAAGAATTCAAAAATATCGTCCACTTTTGTATATTTGGAACGCCTCTTTTCCAAGTACTTGGAAGAGTAAGGTTTGGTTTTGATGGAAAACAATATAACATAAATATATTAGACAAATAGCTGACATTTTACATGAAAAACAGTTTGTTCCGACATTAGTATCTTTCAAGCGTCAGCTTGATGATGCACTGGCAATCATTGCTTTTCAACACCCAACTACATAATATATTCTCCTGTGCACGTCAAAAACATTACCTTACTNACCAAAGTGTAAACACCCTATGGGATTTGAAAAAGCGAAGTCTTTGTAAGTTATATCCCATAATAAAAATTTGAATTTGAATTTGAATTTGACTCCAATGCAAAACAAATCAGGAAAACATGAACTACTCGTGTTCTATCAAGGATCCTACGGTGTTTCCATTGAGTGCAGATCGTATCCTACATTGCACCACTGCGGAAGCTGACAAGCATTCCATAAACTCAATCTCAAAAGGAATTCCCAAGAAATTCCACAGACGCTGAACTGAGTATATTATCAAAGAGGTAACCACCGGTTTCATTCGCTTGCGGAGTTAGTTTTATACCAGTAATGAGGGTCGGAAAATCCGCTAATTTCCGTAGCGTACTAACAGATTGTGCCTTTTGAAAACGGTTAATAAAAAATAGTGTTAGGGATACGTTCCTTATGAAAACGTTTAACAGTGGCAATGCCACAGAGTATTTCCTGGTTCTTCGAAGGAACAAGCATTTGATCGTTCCTTTTCGACACTGATAGGTTGTGGTCAAGCAAGAACAAGCTGCTTAGCGACCGTCAGCACAGCGTCTATCACATCGGGCACTCTCATTGCGATTGTTACGCAAACGAGATCAGTGACACTCAGCAGCCCCAAAGAAACCCACAGAGTTTCTCTGATCATCACGAAGGCTGACAGTCGTCGATAGAACGCAGATCTGTTATTTCAACGACCGAAGTTTTGAGTTTTCTCTGATTTTGTCTTCTGGACAGCTAACTTCCAATAATTCCAGCACAAACAATGAGTATCTCCCTAAATTCTAATCATTTTATTAATTCTTTTTGCGTTATTTTATCTTTGAGGCCCGCAGAACCCTCAAGCGATAACTCGTCCCGAACCAAGATGTGTATTTGCCTCTATTCAAGTTTGTTTTGCTGTTACAACTCCATATGAAATCGCAGAAGTCTCCCGCGAAAGTAATAAAGTCAGCTTTTCTTCTGCATCGTATGAAAATTTCACGGAACTAAACTAAAAAAATTTCTCACATGTAGATGTTTAAAGAAGTGAAGTATGAATTGATCAAGTTTCTCAAGCCTTTTCTTCGAGATAGAGCCAACTGGAGTAATACTCGCTGTAGTGCATTGAAAGCCACTTGATTGCAAGAAAACAGGAAACACCTAAGATCAGCTGCGACCCAATCGGGAGACCTATGACGGGAAAATTTCAAATGCTATTGTTCGATCCCATGATCTTTCAAATCATTTATTTATTTTGACTTCTCGCATTAAACTGCTGTGGCTTTCTTCAAGCCTCTGGGTGCTTCAAATTTCGGATTAGAATGTGTTATTTAAATGCGAATACCAGAGATGGACTCATTATTTTCCTTTTCGAAGTAATTAAAAACAGAAGTAGTTG